>JAQFZF010001313.1:0-14362 GCA_034695365.1 Enchytraeus norvegicus | reverse complement strand
TGACACAATACACCTCTTTCAATGCATACAAATACAGACAACACTTACTCCAATAGACTTATGGAACAATCCCTGCTGGGCAGCAGAGCTGCTGGATAACTGGCGGTGAGCGCTGGAGGAGCGCTCCCAAGGACGAAGATAGAGGGGGTCAGCACCGCGGCTGATCCTCGGGTGGGCAACAACAACACTATTCTCTGTATTCCATAATCCTATATTTACTCTATATTAATGATGAGAGCTAGGAAAAGTATGCAATTACTGGAAATTCAAACATTATGGTATTGAATTCTTGAAGTTAGGTATATATATAAAACTTAATGAAAAGAGTTAATTCCAGTAAGAAGTCGGCAAAAGATGGATCTAAAAACTGAACCCATGACCTTCTGCTTAATAGGCAACCATGCTACTGGCCTAGCTATTCGCCCGAGACTTAATGTTTAATGTGGTTGTTATGTTAAATAACATACACATTACGGATGATGTGTCAGGGACGTGCTTGACGTCCTCGACATCATCCCAGGATGAGGAAATGGACATTGAACCTTTATTATTATTATTATTATTACAGTACTGCCACCTCTGCTGCTGCCGCTGTACTTCAACTATGAGATCCCTTATTTCCTCATCAAACGAAAGCGCTGGACTGTAAGTGTTCTGTTATTGTTATCACTCTTTCTTTCTTTTTCAATTATTTTCTGGCGGTGGCCACCTAGGCTGGGTAATTTGCTCTCCCTGATGATGGTGGCGCACATTTGGTCAGCGCACATTTGGTCGTTTGTTTCTATCACTATTAATCTGTAGTCATTGATACTTTGAATTGATTACATGTTTGATGTTGTTGTTGTTGCCCACTCGTCCTTGGGAGCGCTCCTCCAGGGTTCGCTGCCAGGTATCCATGTTTGATGTTATCATTGTAATAAACATCTATCTCTCTCTTTCAGATTCCTCTCTCGGTCCGGGAGTTGGAGGTCATGGGACTCCTGGTGTTCCATTTCTCTTTACCCTTAACAGTCTTTAACTTGTTGTAATGTGCTAGCCTATAATATTTTTAGAGAAAGAATATATTCCAAACCCATATTAATCTCTCTATACCTGTCATCGATAACTAGTGTCCAACATGTATAATCGTATACAAACTTTTGTTGTATGCATTGTCTTCATATTTGAATAAGACGGGAGTATGAACTTAATAGTATATATGTCGTATATATAGTATATTGTATATATATAGTATATCATATAGTAGGAAAGCGGTAAAGCCGAGTTTAGCGTTTGTGTCTGTATCATAAGGATTTTGAGAGATCTCACTGTGTCTCGAACCAGTGACATCCTGCTTATCAACCAAGTTTGCTACCAACTAGGCTATTTAACCTGGTTAGCAAATTATGTTGGGCTATATAAAAGTTCATTGCTGATTGATTGTTATTTGTATTTGACATGGATATATTTTTACATATGCATGTACGATGTTCCTGACATCGTCCTTGAATGAAGAAACAGATGTTATACCTTGAGTATTATTTTTATTTTTTATTATTTTTATTTTTTATTGCCCTGGGTGGTAAACGACCCTGGGCTAAAATATATGATGAAATAGATTTATTGTGTTTAAAAAAGAAGTATAAATAATATATAGTAGTTAAAATAAATCTCCTGATCTTTGGAATGCCATGTCAGCAAATGTGTCGCGAAAGCATACAGCATTGTAGCGTTGCAGCGACATGGACAGTTGTTGCCAGAGGAAGGCCTTCTTGCGTTGGTCGCTGATGATACAATGGAACCTTCTGCCGATATTATTATTATTATTATTATGTAAAGAGCCCGGTGAGTTTTATACAAGCGATTCTATTAAGAACGAATTGAATCGTCGCCCAGCTGCTCGAGATCTACTGGGTTAAAAGAGCCACAAAAGCATACAGCGTTGAATCTTTGCAGAGTGATCGAGAGCCTTTGCCAAAGAAAGGAGGTCTCGCACTGATCCCCAGTTTGTCTGGCACAGTGTCTGGCCAATGCCATTTATAAAGACCGCACCATCTGGATTCATCGGGCCCATCGTCTCCATGGCCACGGGAACAACCTCATACCCATGGGCCAAATACTGATTCTTCTCTAATTTCCTGGAAGCCACAATTTCGGCAGACGCACCTGCAGTGATTGAAGTGGAATTGAGGTAGGAGTTGGCCAATGTATCAAGGACAGTGACGTGCCAAATGGCCCATTTGCTATTATTATTATTATCATTATAACAATTGCCACTCACCTAGTAATTGTTGTAATTCAGGTGGCGTTTGATCACCACTGCTAGCCGTACTGCTTGGTTTAACCTCTGTTTCACAAACTCCGCTATTCTCTAAAGATCTACCAGCAGAGGTAAAAGTATTCTCTAAAGATCGTCTGCCATTAGAAGTAAAAGACTGCGATAGAGTTGTATCCATTGAAATATCTCCTACAAACGCAACATCTAATTGAGATTTATTTGACTCTTTGAAACCATTGGTGTAACCGTTGGTCACTGGCTTTTGAGACGCCGACTCATATTGCATTAGAGATGTGTTTATAAGAGGGGGAGTAGGAGCTGCCCCCTCAGACAACATATCTATATCGTGAGACCCGGGGGATGAAGCCATTAAAGTCCCGTCACTCATCGGAGACTCTGAACCTGCCAAACAACGTCGCAGCAAAGAAATCTTCGGCGGAAACGAAAACTGTTTCAAAAGCTCATTCATCGTTTTGTCATTAAAAGCTTCCGTCGTGTTGTAACCATCCCGTGAGGTTATATAAACTATCTGCTGATGAAAGAAATCAAGATCATCGACAATCGAAGAAGCTATTTTTGGTTTGGCCTTCGGCTGCGATGCAACCTTCTTCTTGTCCGTATAGGATTTAACTACGTGCTTAGCTTTCCGATCCCTTCTCGTTGACGGGGTATCCGTAGAGTCAGAATCTGCAGCCGAATCATCTGTATTAGCTTTGTCTGATTCTGGAGCAGTGCGAGCTGAGTTCTTACTCCTTGATCGACGCGATGGTAGAATGCGTTTTCTATTCGGTGGGGTTCCCTTTACCGGAGAATTCTTTGAGATTGGTTCTGCAGTGAAGTTGAGAACTCGTGCCGCGGTGAGGCTAGAGCTCTTTCTCGTTTTACTTCTTTTACGATGAATGTTTTCCTTAGAGTCGTTCAGTCCTTTAAGCTGCACAATAAATAATATAATACAGCTTCAGTATGGTATTTCATATATTATATATTTAATACAAAACAAAGATCAACAAGACATCACAATCGATTTCGATCAGACACGGATATTTATATCAAGAGATTATAAACGATTAATCAATCAATGAGGATTTAACGTTCGTTTCCTCATCAGAAAGTGATGTCAGAGATTAAAAATATTCTACAGCTGCAAGCATTGCAACTATGCCACGTAACTGTGACAATGAACAGCTTCACATAATTCTATGGTTTAACATAAATTCATTACAAGAAATTAGTCTTAGAAAGCACAATCAACATCAACATTAGAAGACACAAGTATTAAAATAGAGTGTACTCCCAAGATGCAAGAGGTTACTAATAGCAGCTACTGTATGAGTCATGCATATCTATCTATCCAATGCTCTTCCATGTGTCAAGTCCAAGACAAAAATTCATACACACAATCAACTATCTCGTTCTTAAATGAGCACACCATTGACCAACCTAATAAGTCCATCTCATCACAAAGGCTTTGCCTTTTTCCACACCTAAAATATAGGTTTCTAAGGTGGTTTTCCATTGCCTTCCTCAGTATCTGCGTTAGTCGGGGCTCTTATGAAACACGTGCAGTTATCGGTTGGACTATTCTCAAATATCCCGGATAGAAAACAGTAATGAAAGTTTAATATGAACGTCACCTTATGCGCTCTTTTCATTTTTACTTGTTTAATACTCTTGAAAGATATCGGATCCAATTCCTAAACAAGAAAATAAATAAAATTGAGTGAACAAAAGAATGTAATAGCCTACAAATAGATGCTACAGATGCCATTACAACAATATTTTATTCAACACGCATATTTTCAACAACATCCTTTATAACAATGTACATCTTAAGCTGTTATCGCCTATTGGTTTGATAAAAAGTTGCTCAAACATTAACAGGAACCTTCCATAGAGAACAGTAAAGGTAAAGGTTGTTTGCAATGTTGGTTACTGAACGTAGGCGCGGAGACTATCCCGATCCTGAGTGCCGAACCTGTGTGCGATTTCAGCACACAGGTGACATAGTCATTAATCCGACGGTGAGGTCGCCAGCCGCACTCTATACAATCCTATTTGGTAATTGGATCATACGCCAGACCTGTGGTAACCTTCGCAATCTTCCGAGGTAGTCATCTACTACGTACATATTGCTTCCAATTAACAGACCCCCGAGAGGGAAGGAGGGCTTGGTTGGTCCGTTGTACATCCGAGATTTAACATTATGGACGATGTGGAGAGAGCCATTGATGACGGAGACAACGCCTACAAAGTTTTTTCTAAGGAGGGCTTGGTTGGCCCGTTGTACATCCAAGATTTGACTCTCTGAATGGCTCCACGGGGAATCGAAACCCGGACCTCATTCGACACAAACCAGCCGACACACTAGCCACTGAGCCATGGAGACGTACAGTATGTTACTTTATAAACATACTGTGCGTCTGTCTCTGACAGTATCTCTTGGTACAGAAACAAAAAACATAGTTTAACAGCTTTTATCGATTTACTGCAAAATGTTATACGTTTTTATGTTATATATAAAATAACATAACATATAATTACGTTTATTAACATTAAAAATGGCACTTAAACCCATTCTGCAAAATAACTACATATCTTCAGAAGAATGTCAACAAACCTTCAACTTTTGATTCTTTTGTCTGGTAAAGTAGGCTTCCAGCTGCAACAAACATCACGACAATATATTAACATTTCATAAACAGACATTTCATAAACAGACTGTGCAGTGAATATTGAAATATCTATCAAAATCACACTAACAGCAACACCTTAAAACGTTATTCCACATTTAGGAGTCCATTCCTGTTACAAAAATTGTTTATGACGTGAAAGGGAGCCACCCCCCACCCCAATATTCGGAAGGGGTGGGGTGCCCATTTGCAGTGGCGTAGCGAGGGGGGAAGGGGGCGGTCGCCCCAGGCGGCACTTTATCAAATAACATGTTCATAAAAGATAATGGCAATCAAAGGACCATCGATTGTCCTATGAAATTGCAATTACTTCTTACGATTCTACCCGAAGGTAAATATTTTCTTGAAATATGATGATACAAATATAAAAATTTAAAGCTGAATTTCAAGCAATGTGCTATTGTCTCAGCCAATTCTTGCTCAATCTTGCTGTATATATGTATTTTAAATTCTCAAAAATCTAACAATTGACTGAATGGGCGAAAGACTTACCGATGTTCTATCAATGCTATGCAGATAGTAGTTGACTGATTTTCCAGTCCACGACACAGGTCCTCGTAATGGCGACAGCTCCGTCACCGACATTATAGCACCGATATCTGCAATACAGTACAATAGAGATTTAACATCCTTTTCATCATCTGATGACAGCATTAGGAACAAATGGAGACGTTAATTACATTGAACCAAACCTCATACAACCTAAACGTTTAGAAGAGCTTCTAAATGTTGCATCTTGGAAGCAATTGATATTAGTAATATAAATTGACATTAATGTTGCCACACAAACTTAAATATAATATTTACGACTGGAATGCTAAAAGGAGCATTTGATAGAAATCTAAACAGTAGGTGATTGGAAAAGCTGTAATGCACCGTTTCACATCTATTTCCATATCACAATGATAATTTATAAGGAGCGCCGGGTTATAGTTCATTTAGTCCATGGGCAATGAGAATGAATCTAGAACTATAACAATAGATTCAATTTCTACTCCAAAGGATTCCAAGAAGATATCAGAGATTTAGACTATAGCACAAGCTAACTAAATTTGTATATTTCATTAATGTAACTAATTAATGTAATTTACTCGTAGTACTATACTTACCGTAATGGCTACTGCTAGCAGAATAGACCAACCAAAAGCTGGATGCATTTCGCAAAAGCGGACTAACGCAATCAATGAGGTAGGAGAAGTAACTTAAGGAGAGTCGGAGACCCACATCAGAAACATAATTATCTCCAAAGAAAATATGGCATACAAACTCTATACAAGTCTACCATTATATGCCATGGACTTACCATCAAGCAATGCACTGAGAAAGAGAGAGATCATAAACTAGATTAATAATGAAATGACTGAATGGAATCTAATTAGACACTCACCACCCAGATTTCTCTCGGTAATGGTGAAGCTCAACGGGCAGAAGGTCTTTGACGACACTATTCGAGCTCCTTCCTTCATATTGGAAAATCTTAATTTCAGCTACACCAAACAAACATATTTGCATGTATGTAAGATTCAAAATCGACCCAAAATTTTGGTGTAATTTTTATAAATTACACATTCTATAATTGCAACGTTATCCAGCTATTAATTAATAAAAATGTAGACATCAATAAATAAACTATTCAGAGAGAACTCTAACAAAATAAAACAAAGATTTATTTTCATTTAGCAGATATTAAAGAAACATTTAAGATGCAGACTATGAAACAATTACGAAATTATAAACAGTTATATTTAATTTATGGACATCAATTGCTAAATTTGAGAAAACTTTGAAAAGAAACGTCTTAATGCTTCAATGTTTTTGAAAACATCGACAAGTAAAACTGAGGATAGACAGGTATGAAAATATCAAATGCTATGGACCTACCATTAGGCAGTACACTGAGCGAGAGAGAGGGAGAGAGAGAGAGATAGAGAGAGAGAGGGAGAGAGAAAGAGGGAGAGAGAGAGAGATAGAGAGAGAGAGAGTTTGATATTTGTTAAAATAGCATAATATTGAATTAACAAAATTAAGTACCTGATGGTCCACATTTGGACCAAATGCAAAGTTATTGACGAATATTACGGAGGCTGTGTTAATATGCTCCTTGTACTTGTCATCGAGGAAGTTTCCTTTCTCCAATCGATACTGACCACAGGTCTTGCCATAGAATTTGAGCCACCGCTCAAACTCTTCCACCATACCCTATAACAAACAATCATTCAATAACTGCATAATAGTCAATGAATCAATAAGTATAGAAATTTATCGAGCAAAATATTATAATGCATAATATAAAAAGCGTAAGAATGGTTTAAAATCACAAGGCTTTATTTAAAGGCCGCTTCGTCATCCAATGACGATAATAGTGATTGCTTGCAACAGAAACGCGAATTAAATACAAATGAGAAACATTATGTATATATGTTTTCTTTTCTCTTATTCGTCTCTTTTCACATATGACAGTGACCACATGGTAGTTTTCCTGCTTAGTTGCTGTTTTTTGTGTTTTTTGTTATTTTTATAAATCTGTCCAAGATCAATCGTACCTTTGTCATTGTTATTGCTTCAGCGATCAGCGCAGATACACGATCAGCCTTCCATTTTCCAGACACCGATATGCACCCGTGCCAAAGGTGCTGAGGATATTTTGTCGACTGAGCTGGGAATCGTCCTATGTCTCGAGCCATCACTCAATCATGAGCCAAGCACGCTAACCGCTTCACTAAATCCCCGTCGGCATATATTGTTTACATATTGTTATATATTTCTAACAATAATAGTAATGATAAAGGTTTAACATCCATTTCCTCATCCAGGGATGATGTCAGGTACGTCCTAGGTTGAATAACCTTTCAGCATCATGCTCTCCTGGTAGAAATATTTTAGTAGCACATTTGTCATTTAAGCAGAAGGTCGCGGGTTCGATTCTCAGCGCCTATATTTACCAATCCGCATTTACACCTTTAAAAGCTTTAAAACTGTAAGCTATGTTCGACTTCTATTTCCGTATCGAAGGATACCGTCAGAGACAGACCCAGCTAGAGCTCTTAACCCGTAACATCCTGCTCATCGAGTAAGCATGTTACCGACTACGTTATCCAACCTGCAACTTAAGGCGTTGTTTTCTATTTGTGTTTTTATATTTATATTGAATTTTATATGTACAACATTGTACGTGAATTGTAGATGTTGTGTCTTATGTCATGTCAGGATTAGAACACTGACGATAAATATTTAAAATTTGGTACAAACCCCAGCATATTGGGCCGGCCATTCAGCTTTCTCTATGCCCAGACAAGTACAGCATTGTGCGGCAGCAGCAACCTGGAGTACTACCTGCCCCACACCTGTTAAACAACTATCATAATAATTATAATAACTAATAACTAATAACTAATGATAAACAAAGTAACTTTCTTAATTAATTAACCAATGAACAGCACAATATATAAGGTAATTATAATAATAACTAATAAAATTGTTAAATTTAAATTTTTAATATAACTAAGTACTTTGTTAACCAATCTTTGTGATGGTAGTGCTCGATTGTGTTGAGCCGTCATGAAGGGAAGCCTTGTGCTTTTGAACCTTAACGTTAAACAAACTCAACCTACTTACCTAAAAATTATTAGCCAATAATTACAAACTTCATATAACAGTCTAATGAAAATACACTTTATATAGTTACAACCATAGAAATACTAATATACTTTTTAATACTTTTAATACTTATTTTTAATACTTTTCTAATACTTTTTACATTACTCTGTATGAATGTTATAATGTTTTTGATTCCATGATGTCATTTGTTAATTTAATTTTAAACATATTTTAAGTTTTACATATCACCATCCAGAGTGTACTAATGTAGCCATGAGAGCAAGGATTATTAGTATTGGTTGAACCTTCTAGTGTCTACGTTAGTATTTCTATGGTTACAACCAGCAGAAGTGTTTACATACACCCTGTACCTGACATAATCAATGTCATCAAAGAGCCTTGTGTTCATTTCTATAATTTGTCTGAATCACGTGTACAATTGTACATACATGTCTAATTTGTACAGGCTACTTATTTTTTTACATTTTACTAATCAATCTCGAAAATCGGTTTCGGCCATGACACAGCTATATAAACTGCTATATAAATTTATTAATTTTCGTAGCTAATAATATAAATTAGATACGAAGATTAATAAATTTATACACTAAATTTATATAATTTATAATATAAATAATAAAATTAAACATACCACTGCCAAGATCAATGAATCGATCAGCCTTTGTAAAGTTGATGATATTGATCATCTGTTCAACCAGTTCAAAACTGGTCTCTCCATATACCTATAACATAACATTATTTATACATTTATCTTTAGCATAAATTTCACAATTTCAAGACATCAATAGGTAAGGTATTGGAAGTGCACATGAACGCCAATAAACCTTGCAAGTGGTACTTTCATATTCCAAAATAAAGCACAATGCAATGCATAAAACAAAAACATAATTAGAATACAAAGACGTATCATAATCTATAGACGTATACAGAGACATACAGAGACGTATATTAGGCATATCATACATATACGATTAGACGTACATCTTTCTACCGTAAAATGTAAATGGTACAGTAGTCGTACTGAAACATGCTACAGCATAAAAATAAAATACGGCAACAATAGTAGAAAATACCAGAAATTTAATACCATCTACATACATTTACAAAAACAGTACGCTTATTTACACACTTGTGCTATAAACTTCTACACACAGTACTTGATGAAAAACTTTATGAAAACCATATCTGACCATTACATATATACAAGATATCCACTAGATTCTGGACATTATATGATTGTCAAATTTAAGGAAATAAGTCACTAATTAAATTACGGCTATCATTACAACTATAGATGTTTCAACTATTTTTAACTTAAAATCATGGTCAACATGCACCATTGTGCACAATGTATGGCCTACCTGGAGAGAATATTACTCATATTGGTAAGCTTAATAATAGTATATTTTTTTATAACATAAATTTTTCTATTTTTATCAAGTTCTTTTGTGCATACCTCAGGAGAGAACGGTTCGTACTGGTTGAGTTTGTCAGGGTCGACCACAGCACGGTTGTAGCACTGCTGCAGTATATGCTTGAGTAGCGGCACTGAGGGTCTCGCACCTTGCTTAACATCAGGCTCAGCAGCTCCTCCACTCACAGCACAGTCTCCGCCTCCAGTGTTCTAATCACACATATACAATCAATTTATATTATATGTAAAAGTTAAAGCTAAGTTTTACGTCTGTTCCATAGCCAAGGAAACTGCCAGAGACGGACCCGGCCGAGACTCGAACTAGTGACATCCTGCTTATCGAGCAGGCGTGTTTTCGAATATGCTATCCAACCGGGGCCTTATAGTCCTATAGTGTACACTAAGGCCCAATATCTGAACTTCAGATTTCATATATGACGTCCCTGACATCATCTTTGGAGTCCTCGGACATTAAGCCTTTAAATATTATTAATATTATTACTGTTACTATTAATCAATCAATCAGAATCAATCAGAAGCTTTAATATAGTGCACTCTTAACTTAAGTTTTAGAAGCTCTTTTGAACAATGAAAGGTAGAGTAGCCTAGCATGCCATATGCCACAGCAGATGTGGCAAGACTTCTGCTAATCTGGAATTTGAGTGACCAAGGGCCAAGTACACAGAAGTCATGGCGCAAATTACTCTGCCCTTCACTGCGGCATCTGCGTTAGTCGCCTCTTACGACACGTGCAGTTTCAGCGGTTGGTCTAAATTCTCAAGTTTCCCGGATCCAACACGGGTTAAACTAAACGGGTTATTACTAAATGTGTTGCTGGGCATGCATAGTAACACACTGGTACACAATTATATATAAAAAGGATCCACAGTAATTAACTTTAAAAATTCTAACAGTTGAAATTATAATATATATATAAAAAAATTTAATCGGTCCTTTGTGTACACCATTAAGAATTGTTTACATGATTAGGATACTTTTTGCAGCACTAATATTAACTAACAGTTTTAATTTTTGTTCACACCTTTATAATTGAAAGAGGAAGTAGTAATTGAAGTTTTCAATTTATTTAATAATTCTATGTTATTATGATTATTATCTGCACTGAGATGGTGTAGAGAAGTCACTCAACCTTTTCGAAAGGGGAATCAAACATTTTTAGGAAAGGGCCACACTGCCACTGCCGCCACAGTGATAGTTACACTTTCAATAAATGTAAGAGATAAAATAGGGTAGAGTAGTAATTTTATACAAAAAAAAATTGCACATCGCTCTCATCATCTATCTAACAGGAAACGAACCTTTATCCTTAATAAATTCACTGAATTTGTAATTATCTCTCTCTCTAGTGCACTGCCAAATGGTAGGCCAAGGTACATATTCTGAAACACAGTCTGCTATCACGCTCACTAATGAGCATCCCATCGATCATCAAGTTGATCCCATCGAAAAGGCTATGCCTCTACTACACCAAGATGTAACCTTTTTTCTTAGGAATATACATGTATATTCTGATTTCCGAGGTGGTTTCCCATTGCCTTCCTCAGTACGAAAATATCTGCGTTAGTTGGCTTTTACGAAACATGTGCATATTTTCAGTTGGTCTATTCTCAAGCTTCCGGGATCCAACACGGGTAACTAACAAATAACAGTAGCAAATAATTTTTTAATTCTGCCTGGATCCACCTCGAATTATAACTCAATCTATGATAATTTACCTAATCAGTCTAATTATCACACAATAAAACATTGTTGAATTGTAAACTAAGATTACAATCACAACTGTTACTGTCAGTACCAATTGTATCAAATAACAACAACAGGATAAATGACATTTGTCCAATATCACTTTTCCTATACTTACTATCTCTTCTGTGCAGGATCATATTTGGCCTCCCATCCCGCAGGAAGCGGAATATTTGATCCTCCCTGCTGCTTGCTGCCTGACATCTCTGATTATGCTAATTCTTTGCTTTTGTGCTTTCCTTTATTGCGTTTCACTGTCTTAACTGTCAAATAACAGATAATGCAATATTTAAAGTAGTGATGTTAATACCGGACGTTTCCTCAAACCGGTTTTCGATTGGATAAAACCAGTATTCGATACGAATTAGTGATGTTAATACCGGATTTTTTCCCAAACCGGTTTTCGATTGTATAAAACCGGTATTCAATTTGAATACTGGTTTTTCTTTGCCAGCAGAGAAATATACTATTCTAGAGCCTATATAGTGCAAGCTATAATTCCGACAGGACGGGCAGACGACGTGTGGCCTATTCAAATAATTTGTAGTGTATGTGGGTCACTGTGCAACTGAATTAAAATTATCACAACCCGAGATTGTTGACTAAATTATAGTGGTTGAACTATTTGCCGTCAGTATCTGGGGCATTGTATTGAGCAATTATATATACCTTCAAGGTTGTAAACATCGCCTAATAGCCTAAATATACAATTTGAGAGAATGATAAGACAGCTGGATATTTGATTTATCGTCTTTGGCATCTCACACTTTACAGTGCCCGGTAATAAACCAAATCCGGTAATCTGTTTCGAAATCGAATACCGGTTTACCGGATTTTGTTTAACATCCCTAATACGAATACCGGTTTTCTTTGCCGGCAGAAGGATATCTTGGCTCTAGTAAAGAGACGTGCCTGTGCCAATACAATTTGACAGATTTTCTTCAAATTTGCGCAGATGGAGTAGAATTAATTATGGTTAGGATTGGGTTTAGTGTTGGGGAGGAGGTTAGGCCAACCCTAACCTCAAACCATACCATCATCCTAACACAACTTGTAAGTAAATAAAATTTGACACAAATATGTCTCTTTACCAGAACCGATATCTTATAAGAACCTACATAATGAAGCTATAATTCCCTGAATTAAAATAATTATCACAGCCCGTTACTAACTAAATAACAGTAGCTGATCTATTTGCGTCAGCGTCTTGGGATGCCTTGGAGTTGTCAGTGTATTGAACAATAATATTCCTCTTTGTAAACATACATTTGCAATTTAGAGAATGGTTACACAGCCAGATATTTTATCGTCTTTGCACTTGTCACACTTTACAGTGCCCCAACAGCAAATCCGGTAATCGGTTTTGATAACCGAATACCAGAGCATTACAGAACAGGTATTCGGTTTCAAAATCGAATACTGGTTTACCGAATTTCGTTTAACATCCCTAATTTAAAGATATGTCTTCATTTTGTAAATTATACAAATGTTAAAGCGTCAGACATAATCGGGTTTTAGGATCTCACAGGATTCTGCACATAATTTACACGTCCACAAAATCAAGTATTACGCCTCTTGTCCAAACACATCAGTTTCCATCAGTCACTCATGTTGACATCGAGCACTACGTCTCCAAACCAAAAAACTTTTTCCAAAGATAAAGGGTCATATAATTATGCAGAAATAAATGTAATGATTTATAAAAATCTTGCAATTTTGGTTAATAGAATTAATTTGCAATTGCGTACAAATGACTATAATAAATCGCACTATTTTAAATATGCTACGATATTTAGAATCTGTAAAGAGGAAATAGAAATATTAGGATTTCAAATAAATTCTTAAAAAATTAAAAATCTTTATTTATTTACATTATTTATTATTTACATAGACTACAAAAAGCTAGAACGATCTAGTTGAACCAGTTGGTGTTTGGAAACTTTAGAATTTCAACACGAACGTTTCTCAGGTCAATAATCCATGATTCAATTCAAGACCTGATTCAAATAATTATCCAATATCGATCCAGTTAATCTTGGATTGAGTCTTAACAGCTTCACCGAAATTCGTGTTAGCGGAGCTAATTATGATGAAGACGAAAATTGTAGCAATTACTTTACTTCGAGGAATTATTTGTGAACATGTTAGCTAAATCTCATGAGCAGTGATCCCGTTAACTTAAAAAAGTGGGGGCCTTTGGCCTCCGAGCTTACTAATTTAGGGGGCTCGGGCCACCGAAATTGTAAATTTGGAGGTCAATGGTTGTATTTTGGGGGCCTAGTGAAATAGTTTGAAAAAAAATTACAAGCAAAAATAACATGAATATACATGTATAATATGTAGCCTATAATAAATCGGAATAATAGTTCAAAGAAAACCTATAATGAACGGTCAGAAGCACACTGTAGACCTAGCCTATAGTTTGACATGGTGTGAGAAATTAACTGAAACTTAAATGAGTTTTTCACCTGTGAGACCTCCTAAAAATTAGACCTCTATGCTTACCAATTTAGGAGCCTTAGGCTCCCGGTTGTTCTGTCTCGGAGGCTTTTCTGTCCCCCAACGGTTTCAATATGGAGGCCAGAAAGCCCCCGACATGTAAAATTTGGAGGCTTTACA
>JAQFZF010001312.1:0-14363 GCA_034695365.1 Enchytraeus norvegicus | reverse complement strand
ACTATTATTAGAATTATTCATTCAAAAATGAAGCTTTGAATAGAGATTATATTGGACAATACTTAGTAAGCTGTTATGCTTACGACAGTTACGAATGTTATGACACTTACTAATGTCCTTAGTAAGTGTAATGTTCTTATAGTCGCAGTTGGCCTTATTTTACAATATCAGTGATTCATAGTTATAGTTTGTTATGCAAAAGCAACTGTAAGAATTTACTATTAAAGTAAAATAAACATGTCATTGCAACCCTTAGCCTATAGACTATACAGTTCTGTGCATTGCTAGGTCAATAGGCCTATAAGGCCCTAAGGTCTGGTAGCCTGGTAACCCAGTTTTACTCTGTCACTTATATTTAAATTTCAAGATGACGAAATTAATTATATATAAAATTTTAGTGTAATTAATTATTTTAACTAATTAATTAATTAACACATTCCAGTAATAATAACATGTTCATTCAACTTGATCACATGATCACATGTTCATTCAACAGCTGATTGCCCCAAGTGAATTGACCAAATATTTGTCTTCTTCGTCTCTGCTCATTCTGGCCCAGATGAATGTATGCGTGCGTTTATCATAAGCTATGCATTTATTCTGTAATAAACTAAGCAATGGACACTTACACGAATATATGGCCAACTCTATAAAACTTTACACACAAACTACCACAAGAAGCGTACTCGTAAAATAAAATAAAATATTATATACACTAACGGCCTCGTCCATTCTGAATCGATTACATAATAAGATGACAAGTGAAGATTCAAACATTTCTAATTACTGCTGCAATATTAGGCATGATGAACATTGATCATGAGTCAGAAATATCTTACACGTAGGTCTTCTCATTATTGCAGTTTCAATTCCTTTGAGTGTTTTCAAAAATTCAAAACAAGTTTCATGGTCTACATTCTACAAGTTATATAAACTTTTGATCTACTCACTGTCGCATATGTAGGCCAACGCGGTAAATTATGTTTATGAAACTAAAATCTAATTCTTCAATATCCGACGCTTTCAAAATCTTATTTTAATATTATTGAAGGTCATAGCTTGTCTACTACGGGTTATGCCGATTTGCAACACTGTCTAATCCAAATTTTGCATGATGAATTCGTTACACTTGGCTAGGATTGTCTCTGTAAGAGTCATTATCTCATCAGCCTTTTGTTGCGTTATTTTGGTGCTTGGAATGCCTGGTATAACATGGAGGCATGGATACTGTAGAGTATCCGATCCTTCCGGTTCCAGCAGGGTGTCCAACTGTTTCGACAGATCTAACAGAGAGGAGTCTTCTAGATGAACGCACATGGCTCGAAGACTTGGAGATCTTTCCTCCGTTATGATATGACCAATGGAAGTGGTCTTAGTAAACACTCTGTTGCAATCCTTGGAGTACTGAGCCGCCTGGAGCCCTTTCTGCGCTGCCTGCAAGCATTAATCAAACATGTGAAAAGAAAATCATTCGTCATATAGACCTATCAGTGAAACATGACGTCCATGCATGATATCGTCGTCAGAGGATGAAACAGACGTTTACCAAAGTTTTAAGCCAATTCTAAACAATCAGTAGCCAGGAATTTGAAGCGCATCTCAGCTTATATTTCACAAGCCCCTCCTTTCTTCCCAAAAAGCTGAATTAATAATATAGTTGAGTTGTTAATTTATATCTTTATTAAAATAATAGAAATAATGCTTTTAGAACATATAGTAATTATAATTTTAAACTAGTTGCAATATTGATTCATTTCCGAAAGAGAGAATAAAACAGTACAAGGTGATCAACAATTTAAAATCTAACAAACACCACAATATTCAATATTTAAAAATATGACTTGGCCACTATAACTCGGAATGAACATTAGATATATCTAAAGCATTAGATCGGGTAATCACTTTTATTTATTAATATTTCTCATAGGTAGATCCTCAACTACACTTTAATGTTTACTAGAGTGACTCTTAGATATAATGTCTCACATTGTGTCTCACAGTGGCCCAAGCTGCGTTAGATGGAAATGATTCTGATTTCTTTCTGAATAAAGGTGACAAATAAGAGAAAAAGTTAAATTTCTACCAATATCTAGCTTCCATAATTAAAATTATTATAATATGCCTACTTACCATGAAGCACTTGTATGCTCTCCATTCATGAGCAGCACGAAGGACTGCGGTGTCACCATCATTGATGGCTGCTTCCAGATCAAGCCTTGCCTGCCTCATCCACCTCTGAGCTTCTCCGGGTTGCCGGTTTGCTCGAGTTTCAAACTCTCTGAAGAACTTCTCCTGGTGGGTTCTTTCATTCCACTGGTTACTACTAGAACCGCTTGATGCGCCGCCCCAAGAGCTACTGCGCCTTCCATTGTGATTTTGTCGCCATCTTCTATCATCCTGGTCCCTCTGCTCATAATGATTATAATGGTTACGATGCCGTCTTGAGCGTTTATTTGCGTAGCTAAAGAAATCTTCGTTGAAACAACCGAAGCCACTTCCTTGAGGGGGTCTACTGTCATCTTTCGCACTCGTTGATTCCTCCTGCTCGAACTCAGGATCATCAATTGACAACCCTCGCTCGAGTCTTTCAATAAGATTCTGCAACCTTTGAAAGTTTTTCGTATACAAATCTTCTCGTCCGGGATCATTCTTGTCCGGATGAAATTCAAAACACAGCCTTCTAATCAATCGTCGCTTCTGAGCTTCGACGGCTATTTTAAATATTTCTTTCAGCTGCGTCTTGATCTTTCTAATAGCTGTTGTAAAATCTACATGGGTCTCCTTTTTCTCGCAAACTGATTCAGTCGATTCACCTTTGAACACTGCAGTTGCCCACTTCAGGTCAGAGGTATTGTCAGTTACGGCGCCTGTAGGGGAAATCTGTTTTCCGGCGGGTGGTTCTGCAACCTCATTACGTCGGAATGCATAAAGTCGACTAGCATCAACAATTTCGGTTCTATCTTTCTGACGTGAAACTTGTATCTTAAAGTTTCTAGTGTAATCTGATACGTTGAATGTTTCAGCTGAGCAATTATATTCATTATCATTTCCAGAATCATCGCCATCAACGTCGTTGCCGTCCTCATTCGCTATTTCATCTTGGTCGTGCAATATTTCTAGTATTTGCACTAACATATAGGATGCTTCTCCAGCTTCACCTCTATCAATTGGCTCATCAATTTCTAGTGCGACCTGTTGACCGGGCCAGAAAAGAAAGTAATTCTGAACAAGTAGGCAGTGAAGGTTCGCTGGTACTAGAGATCCCAACGGTGAATGGAATGAGATCTTGCCATCGGTTTGGTAAGGACTAACGTCTGATTCATCCAAGACATTGTCGATGTCTGCTGCATCTGTTTGAAGAATTAATTGGACGGCTTCCTTTTCCTTTTCAAAAACCTGCAGCATATTTCTGACAATAATACCTGCAAGATCAATCCAGAATTTTGGACTTCCTTTGAAATCATTGGCAACATGTACCTCACAATGCTCTGTGGTATCATTGATGCACCTCCTCGCAAAATACGACCGTTCGCGACTGCTATTTGGCATCAATTGGTCCATGAGTATTAAATTGGTAATTAGTTTTCGGTGGCATACAAACCGAATGTTTGCCAGGTTTACCTCAATAGTCTGACTTATTTCATCCTTATTATCTGTCCCATTCTTTTGCATTTTTCTAGCATGCTCAGCAATGCGATGTAGTCCATTCTTAAGCTCGTCTGTGTCTAAGCGGTTAATCATTTTTTCAGCAAATTCACTCACCTCATGGAAAGCATCCTCTTGCAATACCTCCGTTACAATAATTGAAATATACTTTGGCCGTTTATCTTCGGACAGAAGTTTGAATACTTCATCGGCAGCTGAACTGCGTATTCCAAGATCTTCAAAACGTGCCAGTATAGGATTCTCAATGTTGCAGTCATCCAGTTTTATCCGCTTTAATATTGGCTCAGAATCGATAAATATAGTATCATGCGAAGGATACAGCAGACCGTCTTTGCAAGGCAGATACAACTCTGGTATATAATCTGGGGTTTGCTTTAACGTTGCCGTTGTTAGAAGCATGTTAAAGAGGCTAGATAATGCTACTGTAACTGTCCGCTTTTGATTAGGTTGCAGGGCTTGCACTTCCGTTGTTTCCAAGTAAATAACATGTAGAACTTCTGCATATTGAGCAATACTGGCATCCGTTGTAGCTCCGAGCTGCAGAAACAGATCGTCAAAGTTTCCCAGCTCACGTGGAACTTTGTACATATACGGTTGTAAAGAGACGGCATCGGTTAGATTAATAGTCATCTGATCGAGTTTAATCAAATACGGCCCTTCTGATACAAATACACATGGCGACTGTCGCAACAGGCGCTTAACGTTGTCCTCAAGTGGCATATGCTTCTTCAAATGCTCGTAAGTCGCTAAGAGGACTCCTTTCAGGTGCTGCACAGACTCCTTCTTTCTTAATGGCGCGCTTTCATCGTTTGAGTGAAGAGTTTCTGCTAAATGCAAGCAAAGTGTTTTTACATGAATCGCAACGAGTCGGTTGTGGGGCTCAGTATGAACACCGAGCGATTTCCACAATTGCCTCTTAGGAAACTGTGAATGTAGAGAAAAGTCCTGTTCCGACACTGGAAGAACCGCTTGAGTGGTCCAAACTAGTCTGTGGTATTTATGGAAAATTGAATTCTCAAAACAAACCAGATAGGAAGGAGTGTTGTCCAGTTGCGGGTGTAATTGCAGAAGCGTCTGATTAACTACGAATGGCGCTATGAACTTTATACCTCGTACCGCGTTCAGCAAGTTGTCAGTTATTTCACTTCTTCCTAGAAAATGTCTGAGTAACGTCAATGATTTGCTTCTTAAGTTATCCGATGCATTTGTTTCACTCGCAATTAGCTGAGCATATACTAGGAACTGATCCTCAGTTACATCATGCTTCATTCCACATTCTCTTAGAAAACCCAGCCAGGCATCCTCGCAGTATGGTTTCGGAGGAAACCTCTCCTTAGCTTCCATGACCACAAATACCCCATTCCTTGGATCATAGAACTGATCTGCAGTAAGTGGAACCCCATTGTCAGGTCCAGGAATGAAAGCCAATCGTCTAAGTTTTTCTCTAAATTGAACAAATTCCATCTCATCCTGATGCAACTTTGAGATTTGCTCTGCTGAAGGCTTGTAGGTCCTCACACGTTTGATACTATAATCCAAATTTATCAAATAACTTTTCACAAATTCCAAATGTACCAGCTTTGCTTTTTGACTGAACACTGAAAAGCTATCAAAGATGTGAGTACAGTATACGTCTGCGACTGAAAGCTTGGTAAAGCCAAGATAGTCATAAAGATTCTGTATCTGCAAATTTTCTTTCAGAAATGTTACCTGCTGGTTGGCTGTCCACGTTTCCATTTCCTCTTTTGGAATTGAGGCCGGAAGACTATAAGTCTTAGAAGCACCCGGAGCAACTAGTTTATTGTAAATTGCCGAATAAAGCGGTACCTTTCTTAGAATATCGACCGCCCGGAATTGACTATCTTGAAATTCTTTAACTCGATCAGAGAGATGCTGCAAAATACAGAGAGGAGCCGTATAGGCATCTACATCCTTGAATTTAAATGTTCTCGTCGCATCCAATGAATATACTTCTTCAATTCCTTTCGCAACTGTAACAACACTTTCTACATTCCCTACCAATTTCTGCAGAAAAGGTTTTACATGATTGTTTTCACAAGAAATCACAGGAATGCCTATCTGACAAAGAAACGTTTCAAGTTTCGAACAAGTCTTCGCATCTGTCGGATATATCACTGATTTGGCCTTAGAAATTGGCAGGAGCAACTTCGTGTTTCCGATGCTAACCGGCAATAGGCACCAATCCAACAGCGGCTGTACGATGTGATCGACTGTGGCCAGTTCTGGTAAATCTTTTTCCATGGTCTTACTGTAAAATCCGTGATATAGCTGCTTCCAATTTTCTGTAATTCCATCCAAAGGTGCATCCATTTTCTTATCACAGGAAGCCAGATATGTCCAAATGGAGGATAACCAATTAGGCATCCCTTTTTCTTTCATCTTCTTATCTAGATTCTCATATTTAACTCGTTTATTAGCTCCATGGTATTCATCTGTCAGCATAGACTGCATTACTTGAGCAAATTCGCTCACATCCAAATACTTGCACAGATGATGATCTGTGGTTGGATCAAGATGCAAAGTCGAGTATGTAGCATGATGTATGAAGGCTTCTGGCTTACATGATGATATATCTGAGATTCTGCAGACATTCTTTACGAATTTGCTGTCGAATACAGTTAGTATTTTATTTTGTTGTAGAAGAAGCGGAAGCCCGTCGAGTTTGGCTTTATTCGTCTTATCTTTGGTACAGTATTCTAAAAGTGTCGTATAGCATTCGATACTTTTGATTGGAGTGTTCTTAATATTTGTTGGAAGTCCGTGAAGCTTGAAATTAGTTCCTACCTTACCATAGAGTTTTAGGAATTGCAGAACAAAATCTGGCGATATCATGTTTACCGGAATATCTGCCTTCTTGAAGTTGCTAAAAATTAAGCAATCGCACGCAAACAGATTCATTCCACATCTTGACAAAGCAGCTTGCAGTAGCTGATATGGTTTCGGTTTGTTTTCCGTAGAGACCTGTGCCTGTGGCGCAGCTTGGAGTGATATTCCACTGCTCCTAGGTACAGTAACCGGTCTGGTGTCCTCAGGGTAAGGCAATTGAACTATTAGGTCGTCAAAGTATGCAGGTATGTTCTCAGCAGGTCCTTGCGGGCCACACCACTTTATGTCGGATAATTCGTTAGCCTGATCGCGCAGGGGTAAAACAGGTAAGTTTTCGTTCCAGATTATTCGATACACGGTTTTGGACAGATCGGAGAGAACCGGCTTTTCAGTACTCACAACGTATGGAAACAGGTTTATGTAGTACTTCAAATGTCGATTTCCTTCCTTTGTTTTCTTCACCGATTGTTTCTTCACTTCATCTCGCATTGTTTCTATTAAAGTACAGTACGCTGGTGCAACAACACCCTCCATCAGTGAAACATTCCAATGTAACTTAGGGGCTCCTGCCTTTTCTGTCCAAATATCCCGTCGGGCTTCGTGATTTAGGGCGAAGTGACCGTTGATGTGTACAGGAAAATCACATTTAACTGGTAAAGGCAAATAGCAGTAGAGTCGTTTTTCTTTTTCATGAAGGTCCTTGCTATCGGTCGTACTCTTCAAACAGGCCACACCTCCACGTGGCAATAGCTTTATATCACCAACCAATAGTGCACTGTTAATTTCATCAGGGACTTTGTAGCCTTCCGCATAACCAAATCTTTGAATCATCTGCCACACTTCGGATTTCTCTCTACTATCCGTCGTCTGCATGTCATAGTTTATCTCTCTGCATTTCACTGTATTCACTTGGACTAGTGCACGCTTTCGGTCATCGGCTGGAATGAGCTGTTTCGCAGTTTTCGTGACATAGTCTTCGAAATCGGATCTGAGCTTGCTATGTTTTTCCGACATGTGCGCATCAACCTTATATATTGTTTTGATTTTTAATTTACCATCAGGTTCAACATCTGTTACTTCTCGTAAACTGATACTCTTAATATTGTGAACGAATAGAAGCGTGCTGTACATGTCACTCTGAAAACTCTGGAACAGTTTTCTAATAGTATCAACATGCATTTCCGATTTGCTTATTTCGGACAATTCTTGCATGTGAGTGTTTCGTAGAGGTAATCGAAACATTGTACCAGGTTTGTCTTCACTGTATTCCTCTACATCTCTCAGGTAGCCCTTAAATACGTCAGGGAATGTATCAAGAACATCGTCTACCCTAAACATGCCACCTGGATCGTGTTCATTAGCTTCAGGAGCGTACATACAACTGGGATCAAATACGCAAAGAGATAGTCCATATCCTTCTATATTCGATATAAAGCTAGGAACATCTGTCAGATTATATATGCTATTAAATCCAACACCAAACTGTCCAGTCTTTGTAGGATCGTCGGCTTTGCTACCCTCGCCGAGTTTCTGAATTCCTTCAAGGTCTGCCTTTGTGAAAGATTTATCATTGTATACACAAAGAGAAGGACCTTGAAGATGCTTCCAGTTATCGTTAAAGACTTTTTCCTTTGATAAGTTACGTGTGTCAAGAATGAAATGAATTTCAGAAGCGCCTGCATCATCCGCATTCTGTAGTAGTTCCTTCAGTATACACTCGTCGCATGGATACCCATCCAGTAGTCTCCTAATACGTTTTATTAGTTCCTCTCGTTGTCCAAATGGCAATGAAACCTTTCTATCTTTCATTAACTGCGATTGAATTGGACGAATTCCCAAAGCTTTCGCTAGTGCTGGAGAAATGCTAGCATGGCAGTTATCGTCACGTTTATCACCAATCCACGACGTGTTGTAGCAAAGTGTGCTGCTATCGCAAAGTTTCCCTTTAGAATTTGGTACCAGAATGGATACATCACTTTTTCCATTTTCCTTTAGTAGGCATATGCGGTTTAGTACGTTAAGTGTTACTTGTAACTGGGCAGAATCGAGTTCACCCCCCTTGGTTTCTGCGAGTATATTCTTCAACGTTTCAACATAATCGTCAAATTGAAACATTTCACGCACTCCTAGAGCACGATATATGTCACCGTAGCACGTGTTTTTGGATAGTTCCGCCATATAGGGAAATAAACTGTCAGCCGAGGAAGAAGCAGAAACGGCACACTGACTTGGTTTAAATAGATGCATATCTTTCTCGATCAGTACTACACTTGATTCCTTGAGAGTCTGGAGCTGCTCAATTGTAATAGTCTTATTTCTGATCCAACTGTTGAGATATTCGAGACACGATTCGTATATACCTCGTATTTCTTGACTGTCATCTGCGGACAACTTAGTGAGACTACCACCTATATCCGCCAACTTCACTATATCTAATATCTGAAATTCCACCGCTACAACAGGTACTTGTTTCTCAATCAGGCCTTTAACCATGGGGCAGCTTTTGCTAGGAAAAGCTCTCTTGTCATCCAAAAGTATACATCTAGCAGACACCAGCTTCTTATGCTTCAGAGGAAACGCCTGACGAAATGATATCAGCCTGCCGGCTTTCAATTCATCGTTTTTCCACTTTAAGAGATATCCTTCTGGTCGCTTCAGAGGAGGAAGAAAACACACATTACATATCCTTTCTCTAGTCGTTAGAGGCATGGGATCAGATCCCTTGTTCAGTTTGGATTCCATCAACTTGATAATTTGTGGTGTTCTAACTTCCACTCTTCTGGGATCCTCAGCTACGGTTTCACATCTTAAATATATTTCGTCCCAGGTCAAATCATCACTACGCATACCAATTTCAATCAGAGCCGCATATATCTTGTCTTCTACATCACCAGTACTATCGCTTGTAAAACATGGAAAGAATCCTTCGCTTACGTCAAACAATGAGCTAAGTGTACTTCTTGGATGTACAAGTTCACGAGCGCATTTCAGTTTTTTCCCATCCGGTGACAGGGGGATACATGGAGCGTCCGCGATTGCACTTCTAGTATCCTTGTCTAGTAGGGCATAGCAGACAAGCTGGTCTCTCTGATGCTGTTCAATCGAGTGTATATTGTCCAGAAATATCTCGAAAAATCGTTTTTTTGACATCACTCGTTTTTCTAGAAGACCCCGAGAAGGAGTCAAAAGAATGGTTTTCTGCACTTCCATCGGTAGATCAACTACTTCTGGCGTATTCAGCGTCTTGAGAACTGATAGAGCTACCTCTGATATTTCTTCCTGTCTGAAATTGTATTCCAACGTAACACATTTAGCGAAGGCTGTCCAGCCAGAGTCGCATTTGACAACAGTCGGAGCTTGATCCAATTGTTCTTTGCATACTATTCCATACAGAGATTTTGTCAAATTTGCATGAAATCCAACTTCTTCAAGAGATTTATGAACTGGCCATATATCGTAACAACTTTCTGACGGACAGAGTTGAGTCAAATCTTTCAGCAATATTGTATATGCAATGGCAACTGCATCTTCCAGGAGAGCCTTATTCCATATGGCTCGATCGCTATCCTTGTCACCTGAAACCACTTCGTATAGATGAGTTCTACTAGAATGAACCTCGAAATACCCGTTTATATGAACAGGTAAAGTGGTTGGAATGGGCAGAGGCATGAAACAAAATATGTGACCGACGCCATTATTCTCCTTCACAGATACTGGTTGAAAATGGCCGTTTATGCCTTTCTCTAGCTTAGCGGCAACGCCTCCAATTGCAATCAATCTTCCTCTACTTTCTATCGATAATCGAAACGATTCCTGCGTGCCAAGGCAAGAGACGACCAACCAGTAACTAGATACATCTGACTCCGAATCCGCAAATATGTTCTCGGACTCGCTACCGTATTCACTAGTTATTCTCAAAAGTGTGCTAATTTCTAAGATTGGTTTAGCATTTACTCTCCTGGCAGGACTTTTTGCGATAGCATTTGTCTGCATGGAGGCTTGCTTGAGAATGGAGGTTTTTGGATCAGGATTCCGTAAGATCTTCTCAGTGGACTTTGAAATACTAAACCAGAGCTTTGTATCTTTTGGAGGAACTGCATCTTTGGCTAAGTGACTAACTGAGATCTTTGACAAAGTTTGAGTGTACAGTAAAAGCTGGTCGCCAGATTCACCAAGAAGCTTCAAGAGATCCATTACTTCTTTGTCGTTATATTCCTTCTTACATATTTCGCTGTCTGTCGCTTGCTTTTGAGTTCGAAGTGAGAATCGAAAAAGGGTCCCTCTAAAGGATGACATTTTGGATGCAGAAGACATGCCACAGTTAAATAGTCCATTGAAAGGTTTGAACTGATCGGAGAGTCTCTGGATTTTGGTTCGATGCGTCTCTAGGTTAAGTTTTATCCCTGGCTTTCCCTTGTCCGTGATGGCATTGTTTAAGTATTTTGTGTGTGGATCTAATATGGCGATATATTTGTTACTGATGAATGTAGGAACATCTGTTAGATTATACACAACGTTGAATCCAACTCCGAACCTTCCGATCTTGCCCGTGTCATATTCCTTAGACGCTGCGCTTAGTCGAACAATATTCTTAAGATCATCTTCACTGAATTCCGCGTCGTTGTACGCCCACAATGCAGGGCCTTGCAGCTCGGCCATACCAGGGTCCAATAGTATTGTCCTGGCATCATTGTTATCTCGCTCATCGTATAGGAAATGTATTTCTGTCGCTCCAGCATCGTCAGCATTCTGTATGAGCTCCTTCAGGACAGCCAATCCATCATTGTATCCCCTTAGTATATTCCGCAATCTGTGTGTCAGGCTCTCAGACTGTCCATAGCCTATGTCCAACGCCTCTGCTCCAATGGTTCTACTTATCACGCTGTCTATCTTTAGTTTGCCTGATAATTGGAGTGGAATGCTTTCGTGCACAAGTGAAACATCATCATTTACGTCCAACACGCTTAATCCTCTTCTATACCATTCCGCATCACAATATGCACAATTCTGCTTTTGTTTCATTCTCAGGGTCTTATCTGCGGTTTGTATCGGCACGAGGAGGGTGTCCGTAATCTCACGTGGTGAAAGTGATACCTGCTGAAGTATGCTCACACAAAGACGAATATCACGGCTTACAACCTCCTCAGATACATCATCATTTCCTTCGTGAAATTCCTTAATCTTACTCAAGATAGAAATGACTCGACTTTGTTGTGGTATGCCGATGATGTGCCATATATTCCTATATCGCTGAAGTTCAGCTGGAAGGAGATAGCAGTGTGGTCGTAAATCAAGCGATGATCTGAACACCATTTCATCAGCAGTGGAGAACCCTTCGCCATTCCAGATCCACTTTGTGTTGCCAACATAGCTCAGAAACGCTGGAATATTCTGTGTATTACTTTCCAGGTATTGATAAACCGCTTTTACTATTGTTTGTACAGCGGTCTGCTCTGATAGGTTGTAGGACAAAATTACATTCTGCAAATGGCTGACAATCTTCTCAATGCCAGGTTGTGATTCCCACTTGTATTCTCTGGAAAGATTCGTGTAACTATTCGTTTGAAAGACAGGTTGTACAGAACCAACAAGGTTTGCAAATTGGCTGGAGATGACTTGAAGTGGGGTGACAAAGTGGACGTCTTCACTGAAGAAATGCAAACTTTCTGGATAATTATCTGGCCTTTTCGCGTCGACCTTTATCCAACTAAGTTTAGAAATCTGGTCTTTAATGCTTGACAATGACTGAGTATTTCTTGCTTGGACGTTCCAACTACCATTCAGGTAACTCATAAATTCCATCGATCTTTCAAGTCCTATGTTCGGATCAGACGCCTGGGTTGATATCCTCTCAGCAATGGCCAGTACTTCAGGTGGCGAAATTGCTTCAGAACCTTTCATGCCAAATTCACTCATCGTTGTGGAGTACTTGGGAGAACCAAATTCGTCACCAGCAAACACATCGAAGCCTTCAAACAGAACTTTTAACTTTTTACTCATAGACTCATAAATATCCACAGGCCGCACCACTCGACCAGAACTGGTCGTAACGAAATACAGATTTCTCACTGTAGCTGCAATGATTGCACATTCTGGGTAATCACTGATTTTTAATTCCGTCCAGTTATCCAAGAGATACAGCATAAACGCTTTCCGATCTTCTTGGGTACATTCATCGCTCTGTATTAGAGGAAGATATACTTCTTTGAGAAACTTAGCTTTTGATAGTGCAGAAATACCAAGACCACGAGCCAACAAAGACGAAGAATTATCGGACAGATTCAGTAGAGCGATGGGGGGTAGTATTGGTACCTTCTGCATACCAACTGGCATTGCCTTCTGGGTATCAAGCAAGGAAACAAATTCAGGTATTGTTGTATCCTTCTGAACCTGTTGGCCTTTCTTCTTTTTGGCACCTTTACCAATATTTACTGATGCTTTCTCGTAAATTCCAGAAGCTGCTGAATGAAATATCGGCAGAGATTTCATTTGATTGACCATAATTTCCTTTTCATCACTGGGGATATTTGTAATTGATGCAGCTAACATTTCTCTCAGCTTTCCTTTAGTTGTAGCATCAAATCTGGCTACCTTTTCTACGATTCCGCTGACTTTCATCATTCCCTTCACTATACCTTGAGGTGATGGTTGTTGGATGTACCGATGCCACACACTCCGATGCTGTAACATCCCACTCTTCGGCATATCCATGACTTTGATGCTAAGAGCACTGCAAATTGTTACCTGGTCAGTAGTAAGCTGCATTACGACCCCAAGTTGATTCACAGATTTTGCGACGATTGCCGAATTTGGATTTAGTCGTATGACCTTATTGTTTGTCAAAGGCACAAGCGGCAGATAATCAAAAGCAGTCAAGTTACTGTGATCTTTTTGAAGATGATCCCAAACCTTTTCCAACCAATTCAGGTGGAACCATTTGTGATTACGTGGGATGTCAAATTCATCTTTTTCTAGCTGCCACTCGCTGGTCTTGAACACTTGTGGCATGAGCTGAGCAATCGTTAAATGAGTTAGTGGCATTAGCTGAGTGTTTCCTGTCAAAAATATATAAATCTTAAAAATCTTTAAATATATCAATCAAATTTAACGTCCGGTTCCTCACCCGAAGGCGATATCAGGGACGATATAAATATATGTATTTATATCATCATCAGAAAAATATCGGTGAACTAACGAGCATCTTCACAAAACATAGTAAAAGCATTTCGGTATTTAGTTCGTGGTGAGTGGAAAATGGCGAGAGATTAATATATTCTCATAGTAGGCAATACATATGGCGTAGTGAAGGAAAATCTACTTCAATAACACATTTATACATTCTACCAATTAGATATATCTCTAAACACCATAAGACGATAATTATGAGACGAAATATTGTTTTTAGACGTTACAACCAACAACGTATCATCAGCGCCAATACAGAATGTAGCATAGAGCGACGCTTTATAAAATTTTATATAGGCTTACGACGGCCCTACGTAGGCCTATTGATTAATTGCTATTTCATAAAATTATAATACTTACAATATCATACATTATATAATCGTTATATGAAGTCATCAGATATAGTCTCACGCTATATCTGGTGACAGCCGTGAGAAAACTTTCATGTGGCAACGTTGTCAATGGCGTTTTAACGCTGCAACGCAATTTGCTTCCGCGGCGCCTTCAGCGCAGTGGCGTAGCCCAGATTCAAGCCCCCCTGTAAACTATTGTACATTTCGCTACTGCTCCCCCCCCCCGTCCCCTCTGATAGACATTTTATTCCCACTGGTAGACATCACATAACATAGTGTGAAATGTGAATATGACGGACGATTTATGTACTG
>JAQFZF010001311.1:0-14364 GCA_034695365.1 Enchytraeus norvegicus | reverse complement strand
ATCGCTCCCCCCCCACCCATTTCAATATTGTTGGCGCCGCCACTGGTCCTCGAGGGTTAGATATCATCTGCGGCTTGGGACGTGTTAAGACCTGGATAGAATATGTAATTCTCTCTTCCGGTCCAGTTATGTAAGAAGACAAGGAATATAGAAAGAGAATTAGGAGTCTGGTCTCAATGATTCCGTCAAAAATCTTTCAAGGAGATTGTTCAATGGTGAAGTGATTCACGCTTTCAGTTTGGCTAATCCAACGGCGCAATTGGTTAAGCGTCTTGATCAGGTTCAACAGGTTCTCGCTTCGAATCTCAGGACTCGTCCGCCACTTATCAGTCAGTAAATGAAAAGGTATAATATATATTATATACCGATACAATACAATACAAAACAACGACGATTTAACTTCCTGTTTCTCACCCGCAGGCGATGTCAGGTAGGTCAGCGTATACATTAAACGCCTCTCTCTGCATATGCCATAGTAGCCATTGATGTGGACTCACGGCGGCGAAACTGACATTAAATTTCTTCTCTAACCTTTTTACTCCTTGAGAGTTAATGGATTGATTTGACTGCAAAATTGTTTTTGAAAGGTGAAAAACTTAAAGTAGAACCGGACGTTAAATTCTCATTGATTGATTGATTGATTGATTGAATGTAAAATTTTATGAGTGTTTCACTGCAAGTTGACTGGTGTCAGAACTAATAATAGAGCTATAATAAATTGTTTTCAAGTGGCTGTTAATGTAATTATCACAATGATAGTTTTTTGACACTTTTATAAATTGGTTTTAACACGTGAGAACAGGAAGTCCATGTTCGATAGGCTAATATATCACGGTTTGCATTTCTTATGTTTATGTTCTCGGAGTGTGCAACTGAACATTAGGAGAATGTGAGAATTTGAGCTCGTCGACAACTGCACGTATATAATTATTATTGTTCTGCGTGTTTCAACTGTAATGCCTTGACAATTGGTTAGATTTGTCGCCTGGGTCAAACACTGTTTTGCAGGATAGGCTTGTAACAGTCTCATTCATACACCTTAGTCGTGGTCTTCCTATTCTTCTTTGTCCTTCTCTCATTCCACACATAATTGATTTCTGTAGTCCATTAGCTCCTACTGCATGACCAAAAATCATTGACCATAGTATTGTGAGCTTTAACTCTGAATACATGTTTGGCAAAGCGCTGCACTAGATAAATAGATAATTTTTTGCAATCGTGGCGATAAGTACATGTAGGTACACGTACTTTTGCGTGACCCAGTCCATAATATCGTGGTGAAAGATCCAGAATCCCTGCAGGAATTCTGTTTTATCTGTCACATCACTTTATTTGTCACATCAATATCTCACCGATGGAACTAACGACTCTTTAGAGATTTGCATAGGTCAATGCTCAGTAAAGTGCTAGCTTATGGTCTATCGACTCAGTTTCCATAGGTTCACGGTTCGAATCCCAGGGTTATCTCGTCACTAATTTAGCCGTTAGGCCGAGAAGCTGACGTTAAATTCAGCTTTAGCCTTTTTTATGTTTGATCGAGAGTGGATATTTCTCTCCAATCTGGTCTGAATGGCGACTTTTCGCGAGAATTAGCGAAGAATTACACATGTTGTCATTGGCGTCCCTTATATCGTCATCAGATGATGAAACGGACGTTAAACTCGTATATTGTATTAAATACTCGAGAGAATATCAGCATGGGGCGATTTATTTTCAAATTCCGGAACATGCAGTGCAGTCGTGTAGGCGTATCTACAGTAGAAAAATATCTTATACATAACTCATAACAAATGAAGAGGTACTAAATAGGGTTAGTAAAACTAGAGTGTTAATCGAAATTATACTGAGAAGAAAGAAGAATTGGATTGGCCATATCTTGCGTGGTGAAGGCACGATGAATGAGATAATAGAAGAAAAGTTTGATGGAAGAAAAGGACGAGGACGAAGTCGTGTAGGAATGTTAGATGATTTAAAAGAAGGTGGAACATATGATGTCATGAAACGAAAAGCTAGCGATAGAGAGTTATAAAGGAATTAGACTCCCAGGACCTGCCACTTGGCAGATCACTAGATAGATAGATAGGCAGTAGAGGAATGTACGCTGAAAAAACGTCACCGACTACAGTAATTGCTGTTTAATGGAGAGTAAATAAGCTTGCTGAAGGATGCTGCACACAGTGTCACGGCTGAGTCTGACCATCCAACAAAAGATCATTGTCTTTTTTAATTCATCCATTAAATTGCTCTGGAATAAACTTCAGGGTTACCTGTGGATTGAAGCTGTACTAAGCTTAATCCCAAATCATTGCGAAATAATAAATGAAAAATATATTTGCCATGTTCGATTGTATGAGCCATGTCAGACGTGTATTCTTGTACTTCTGAGCCTGGACGTTAACCACATTAAAATCTATGTAAGCGCTTTAGATTTGGTCACTTTTCAGTAGTGTTCAAGTAAACCATTTAAGTGCCAATTTCAGGTTGAAAGCCTCATAGGGATTCCGTTAAATTATTTCCATCACATAAGTCTTTCTTGTCGAATGAAATATTTCACTAATATAGCTTCTATGACTGTCCTGGGACTCCCAGGATTTATTATGTGGAGCACAGTTTAATTCCCTAAGTGTCTCCGGATAGGACAACGTCCTGGTTACCTGTAAAAAGTGTGAAAAGATTTCACGTCGAAATTGGTTGCCGATGGCAACACCAGTACCAGAGGAGCCTGATAATATAAGGTAGTCCAGAGGAAGACCGAGACAATCGGGATGCTGAATGATTTGATAAAAGAAATAAAAGACAGTAGGAGGTAGGCAATTAGGTAATGACATATATACCGTGGACGGTGGACTTGCCTCTAGGCAGTGCACTGAGAGAGGGACTGAGAGAGGGTTTGAGAGACAGCCAGCAAGACAGACAGACAGACAGAGAGCCAGAGCGAGAGACAGAGGGAGAGAGACATAGAGAGAGAGACATAGAGAGAGAGACAGATAGAGAGAAACAGAGAGACAAGAGAGAGAGAGAGAGACAATGACAGAGACAGAGACACAGAGAGACAGAGACACAGACATATAGAGAGGTAGAAATAGGAGAAAGAGAGAGAGAGAGAGAGAGAGAGAGAGAGTGTGTGTGTGTGTCAGCTTTCGGAAAGAAAAATAAACCAGTGTCAGCTTTCGCAAAGAAAATAAGTCACATAATATGAAAGGGGTCAAATCCCTCTTTAACAGATGCGCCACGCGGCTTAACAACTTTCAGATGGGACTTTCCACTGAGTGTCCCAGTGCGCTAATGGTTATGTCATATGACATGGTGTCGATTGCTTTGACCTCCATGCATAGAAATGCTCGTATCGACTTGTAACGTGTAGCATTATGCAACATTCCAAGAAGCATTAATACCCCAGGATGATATATTGACCGGTTTTATCAAAATCCTACTGTGTCGGTAGATTCCTGAAGTCACTCTTGTTTTCCTATCTTTTTCGAAATCTTCTTCTTCTTTTAGGTGTCCTGCAGTTCCCAGTTTTTACGGTCATGGTTTTCCAGATATCTCTGTCTCCAGAAAATCTAATCATTTCTACCTTTTCAACGTTCATCCATTTACAGAGACTCTTTGTATAGGTAATTCTTTGTCTTCCTTTGCAACGCATTCCTTAAATTTTTCGAAATAGTTATTGTATTATATTGATGTTTCTTTGTGATGCACTAGGCCTATATGTGTTGTGTGTAACAATATACGATTGTCAGACTGACTTCAATTATAGGAAATATAGGCCTGTATGATATTATATAGTATTATACCCGTTTCTATTCTTTCACTCAATCACTCAAACCACTAATTAAAATCAGGTTATCTGAGAGGGACCAAATCATTGAAACCAACCAACAAACAGTTTCCTTGCATTTTTAAAACCAATCCGATGACTGATTTCAATCTAAGGTTTCACAGAATAATGTTTCACATAATGCGGGTGTGGTGTCGGGGAAGAGGGGGGGGGGGGGAGGTGGGAAGCCGAATTATGAAAATCTGGTAAAGAAATTTGTTCCACTCTAGCATAAATTCGACAAATCCACCACCAATAGGCCTATTGCTACCTACGGGCCTGAAACCCTGTAAACAAGTGCGCATGTTATGAACTAAAACCAACGCCCAATAAATAGACACCCATCAAATAAAAACCCATCGAATAAACACTCACCCGGCTGCATCTATCAGAACTGTGGTACAGATTTGTCGTAATCAAATCACCACCAACCAAACAACCCTAATTCTCTCTAAACAACCAATCAGAGGCTTAGAAACTTTTATTTCCAGCGCTGCGATTTGTTGATTTTTCAATATTTGCAAATCTGTACTACCAGTAGTATATTGGCCGCCACCCAGCTTTAAATATGACTGGATTTATCTATTCCAGAAAATCATTGCTTCAAGACTCTGTGTTATTGGAGGAATAATCTCAAGCTGGCAGAGCTGCCATATCGTCGCTTGCGGATAGAATATTATTACAACAAAACTCATTAGTAGAATTCTATCTCAGCACACCTTCTCAACGGCCTTTTGCTGGAGTGAAATTAATTATCACCGGTTTTTTGGAGTTGGACACGGAACGCGTGATAATAAATCTAGGATAACTGTAAATATAGTCAATTGACGAATAATCAAAGGGTTGCGTAAATAAAGCAGACTCCACCTTAGAACCTTTCGTTTAGTTGAGAGCCAATTTTTTTAGTTATTTCACCATTATACCAATCTGCTCAGCTTCTGTTAAGCTGGTTAGCTAGATAGTTTCATATCTAGCTAACCTAGCTGATCTAGCTAAGATAATCTCGCTGCCTAGTTTATGAGTAAAATTTTTATTACTTGAAATGATGAAATCTGCGATGAAATCGAGGGGCTAATCCATTTGAAAGTATTACAACTTGACCGTGAGAGAGCGAGAGAGAAAGAGAGAGAGAGAGAGAGAAGGCTTACTTACTGGTAAATAAATTGTATCTATTTCTCTACTACTGATTTCATTCATGCTGTTTGTTGCACAGTTGCCGGTGTTCAATCAGCTGTTCGCTATGTTGCTCAGTACGGATCAGATTCAAACAACTGCGCTACACTCTCTACGTCATGCAGGACTCTGGGCCACGTCATCAATACAACAATAACCGGTGACATCATCAACATCGACGCAAACGATGACTCACTTAACTGGTTGTGCCACGAGGAGCCAATCACAATCCAGCATTCACTGTCGATAATTGGGTACAACAAATATAATAGAACACCATTTGGTTGCTCGTCGGTTGACAACAGGTTGCTATATATAGAAATTAAAGGCGGGGGATTGGATGACGTCATTCAGGTAAGATTTGAGAGCCTGAAAATGAAAGGGGTGCTGTTGAATATTGGAAATACTCGATTGGCTCTGCAAGATCTTGAAATGATTGAAGTGAAATGGAGTACGTCTTCCTCGTCGTATGTTGGCATAAGTGGCTTCAAAATATTAATGATCGGCAGTGGCCTACACGACACCATGTCCATTAGGACCAGGGACCATTTGGATTTGTCATTGGATAATTTCACCATCACAAATCTTAATCTCTATCTGCTAGTTGGAAGTATAGACCTGAAGCTAGACAATGGTGTAGTTACCAATAATCCAATCATACCACAAAATGCATACGCCGGCATTAACGTTGTGGCACGCAATGGAACGGTCCGACAGTCCAATCTCCATGTGACTGACTGCCGCTTTGAAGGACTGCACTGTAAGGACGCAGTCCAGGCCGTGCAGAACATTAACAACGCAACGTTCAGGGTCCACACTGAGTCAGTTGGCTGGAGCAACCCCAATGTATCTGTGATCATAGAGCGTTCCCAGTTCATCAACAACGAGAGAGGGGTGGCCCTGCTGGGGCCCTATAAAGAGATTAGGATAGAGGGGAGCGTGTTTAGGGATAATATAGCAATGCACGCAGGTGCCGGGATATTCATATTTACAAACCCAAAAGGAGCTGTTGTTCAGATCAGAAATTGTACCTTCGCTAACAACTCAGCTGGAGCATTTCGACCTGAGATTGTTCTGGACGAGGAGGCATTCAATGTCATGGAGAATGAGGCAATTATTGACTCGCCCTGCTGCAAGGGGGAGATATCATTGGTTGGAAAGGGTGGAGCAATTCGGGTTCAGCGTGGTAATATATCAGTTTCGAACTGTAGATTTTTGGGTAATAATGCCAGACTGTTAGGAGGAGCTCTGTGCGTAGACAGAGAAGGAAATCTCACTATTGAAAACAGCTACGGAGAGAATTCCGCCAATATGCAGAAGCATCCACTTGGCGGTGAGTTCATCTATTCTAATGGCATCATTGTGATTCGTGACACGCAATTCAAAACTCTATCGGCTCTGAATCATGTCTCGGTCATCTCACACAGTGGAGCTGCTTGGTCCATGGAACTGAGAAGCATAATGATAACCTGTCCTGTTGGGTACATGCTTCGTACATCTAACACGTCAACATATATGATACAAAGAGACGGCCTGATTAAATCCTACAAACTCGATCACTTGGAATACTTCTGCGAATCTTGCCCTAGTAACAAATACAGCATTGATTACGGTTACCTCGATTATAATCTTAGATTCAAGAATGAATCCTACTATACGCTCAAGATTGATGGACAAACACCATTGACAGCTTACGAAGGCACTTACAAACATCAGAGCATCACTTGCCAGCCGTGCCCGTATGGTGGAAAATGCCACCACGAACTCACACCGGAAGAGAACTTCTGGGGCTATGTCTTAGAGCAACAGAGGGGTGTAGTAAGATTTCAACGTTGCCCAAAGGGATACTGTTGTTCTAAAGCAGATTGTCGTGGTTATAACTCCTGCAAGAAGCATCGCACTGGAGAGCTCTGTGGTATATGCGAAGAAGGCTATTCGGAAGCAATGTTTACAGCAGATTGCGTTCCAAACAGTTTCTGTGATCCAAAATTTGGTTATCCCGTCATGGTCTTCTCAGGCATACTGTACTTCATCTTCCTATTATTTCAGAAAGATGTCAGAGATCTAATGTTTACTAAGATTGTCAGATTATCGGAAAATAGGTTTGTGAGATGTTGCACAAAAAGGAGAAGAAAGAAAAAACCAAAGTCCTCTGATTCGCCGAATCAGGATAGGAAAAAGGGTAGAGGAAGTAAAGAACGAGATCAGCCGGATTTTCCTCTAGCTGGAGATGAGATTGTAGTGGAAAATGGAGAACATCCGGCACCTCCTTCAGCGTCAGGTGACAGTCAGCACATGGGCGAGCAACAAAAACCTCGAAATAGTGGCAATATTGTAGAGATTAACATGGAAGAGATTAATGGGCAAAAATCGGATAAAAGTTCCACCAGGGCGAAGGATGAGGCGAAGGCACCTTCATCTGCAAGCCCATCTGCCAGACCAGACCTCGGAGTCAGTTTTCTAATAATCATCTTCTTCTACTTCCAGGATGCTCAACTCTTGCATATCAAAACAGCCTTCACCACAGCCGAAAAACATTACAAAGTAATACTAAGAGAAATACTGGCTGGGCTTTTCCAATTCCGAGTGGAGCTATTCCAATTCATGGAAAAATTCTGCTTTCTCGAGGACATGACAGCGTTAAAGAAGGTGATAATTAGAGTTGCTATGGTGCCATGTGTGCTGGTTCAATTTGGTATAGTCTATCTCATCTATCGTTGCTGCAGGAGAATAAGAAGACAAGATCATACCGATAGCGAAATGAGAGCACTGGCAACTAAACAACAAACCGGTCCAACATTTTCCATGAAACTAGCAACCGGATTCACATTAGCCATGCTCTTCACTTACCAACAACTTGCCACCAGCTCCTTTGCCCTACTTAACTGCGTGCCTATTGGTCATCACAGTGTCCTATTTATTCAAGGAACAGAAGAGTGCTACCAATCGTGGCAGTATGGCGTAGTGGCATACGCAGGATCTTGTATCATACCGTTTTGTCTGGTTCTGCTTCTAGGCCCAGGCTTGCTCGAGGATCGACTTATTCACCTTACAGAATTCTTCACAGCTTGCGTCATTCCTCTTCCCTTCCTTTTGCGATGGGTTTTAATTCGATATCGACTATATCGTAAAGGTTCTAAGGATCTAAAGCCACCTATTTCAGCAGTGACTAAATCAGTCACACAGATCCTTCAAGGCCCTTTCAAGGAACAGAGAAGTAAGTTCTTCGGCAAGATATGTGGTCAGGGATTCCTCATTGGGCGCCGATTATTACTCGTCCTGCTCTACACTTTTGTTAACGATACCCTGAGACGCTTGCTATGCATGCTGATCCTGTGTTTCATCATCCTGCTCCACCACGTTCATGTTCATCCATACAAAGACTCCAGAGGTAACCTGGCTGGAAGTATCTCAGCTGCCAGTCTACTTCTACTCGGAGCCATCAACCTAGTCAGAGCAGCATTCGAGGCGGCCGAGTACGTACCTCATGGTCCCAACGCTCAGCTAATGGAAGTTCTCGATGAAGTGGAAAACTGTTTGACACTTTGGTTACCAGGACTGGTCATGTCTTTTATCATCCTAATGTTGCTCATCAAAATTTCGCTCACATGTTACGAGAAGGTGAGGAATGTTGGAGGTGGTAGTGGTGGTGGGAGGCCTCGATCGTCGTCCACCCCGGGTACTGATCCCGTGGCCATCAGGCTGGCGGACCTCGACAGTGGCAGGAATGGGGAGAGGAGTCCCAGCATGGAGAGAACCCTACCACCACCTCCATCACCATTTGGATTTGATAATGATAATGTGATCCATAATGATGAGATTATTTAGACAAGGTTGCATTCTTGGATGTAACGAGGTCTAGGTGTCATAAATCTCTCACGGTGACAATATTCTGTCAGGATGATGGTAGCTACAACGATGACGAGATCTTTCACACAGTGATACGAGGGAGAGTCAGCGTGTACTCCACCTAATAGTTTCACACTAGTAGGCCTACCTAAAAAATTGGGAGTCAAAAGGGGCCGGCGTAAAGGGTCACAGGAATTCTAGGGGGCCCTTGCCACTTCACTAGCTGTACCGCTTCTTTTTCTTTTTGAACAATGATTTGATGTGTTTAGAGTTATATTCACGTTCCTTCATATGTTTTAATTCACAAGGTTTTATGAATCCTGTCTGTAAAAATGGGATTTATTTCTAACTATTATGTCTCCCAATATTCCCAGGAATGTTAAAATGAAAATTCTCAGAGGCGGATCCATGAAGACTAAGGGGCTATGAATTACTCCTCCCCCCACCACTAGCGCACTATAAAGTGTAAAGGTACGATTAATCATAAGTGGCATAAAATCAATAAAACATAAAAATAGCAACTAAGAAAGCAAACCAGCATTTGCATTCTGTCAAATGTGAAAATTTACGAAAAAAATAGTATAAAAAATTACAAATGTAAGATTCAGAACAGTAACACAACTACGATGGGCTCTCCAACTAATCGCTTTATTACAAAATATCAATATATAATATCTGGACAATCAATTCTCTTCAATCCCTTGAACGGAACTCCATGGATCCGACACAGTCGGTATTTCTTTTTTCTCCTCGTCCTCTATGCATTCCTATACCAATGCTCAAGCTTGCTCTATGTCAGGGGTGTCAAAACTTTTTTTCCAACGGTCCACATTATTTATGAAGACTCCCCAGCGGGCCGCAGAAATATTTTTTTGGGGAATTTATGACCTTTTGCTCTTTTCTTTTGCTCCCTGCGCTCGCCAACGAAATCATTTCTTTTTTAATTATTAGTCTTTTCATCAAATGCCGTCCCTATTAACGCAAAGGACGCCCAAGAAATAAAAATCCCAACAATGATCTTAAGGACCGAATGCGGCCCTCAATACATACTCAAGGGGCCGTGTTCCATTAATTTTTAAATACAGCCGAGGGCCACTGGATATTGGTAGGAGGGCCACATGTGGCCCGCGGGGCGCCACGTTGACACCCCTGTTCTATGTCAATGTACTGGATTACTGTATTGTTGAGTTCTGAACGTATATTTATTTAGCACACCTTCGTATTGTGTTCATCCAAAGTATGACAATCAATAATTGTTACAATGAGCGTATTGCAAATCGTTAGAAGAAAGTCAATGATACAATTTAACTTTGTCACCATTTGACTTTGTGACAATTTAACTGTTTTTTTACTATTTCGCTTTTTACAATTTAATGGTTTTATAGCTCGGATAAAGTTACGTTGATGCATGTTTGAGTTAGGAGGATCGCTAATGGTTCCTACGGGAAACTCCTTGACCTTTCAATGCACTGTTAGGAATACAACGCCCCTGATATCGGCGTCAGATGATGAAACGGAAGTTAAATTCGCATTCATTTTTCTCTAACAATCATTTACTTTTTCTGACTGCATATGGCTGGACCATTCTAGTAGACCATTTGCAAATGAAGTCAGAGATGTCCCTGAAGTCGTCGTCAGTTGATGAAACAGACGTTAAACTGTATTTTATTGTATAGTATGAGGCGAAACTGAGTTTAAAAAATCTGCTTCGGCTTATAACTTTATACTAAGTGTGACTATGATGAAATAAACTTGAAATATAAAAATTATGGCTCTTCAGTTATATACAGTTAACAAGTTTAATAGAAAACAATGATCATAAAATAAATAAGAAATCCTTCACCGCATAACAATATTATAAATACCGTTAGGCCTACTGGAAAACGTTCAGTAGGGGCTTTATCTTCACAGTTTTGTCGATATAAAAATAAAATAAACCCAGACATTAAAATTAATCAAAATTTACAATATATTCAGTCAAAATAATTACAAATACTCCAAGACCTTAAAATTCATTAAAATTCACAGTATATTCACACAAAAACATTAAAAAATATATCCAGACCTTAAAATTAATCAAAATTCACAATATATTCGGTCAAAAAAATTACAAATAAACCAGGACTTAAAATTCATTAACATTCTGGTCACCCCACGTTGTGACAATAAAATCAACAATCAGTCAATCAATTAGGTGATCATTCAGTCCATCAACTATTTAATCGATCAGTTAATCGATCAGTCCGTCAATCAAATCTATAATTAATCACACGACAATCAGTTAATCACACGATCGATATTATCAATCAATCAGCTAATCGATAACCCAGTCAATCAATAAGTGAGCAGAAGCCAATTAAATTCATCAGGTAGCTAAAGCAGTATAATATCATATAGCAATAAATCAACCAATCAATCAATCAAACAATAAATCAATCAATAAATCAATCAGTAAATCAATCGATGAATCAATCAATCAGCTAATGGATAACCCAATCAATCAATAAGTGAGTAGGAGCCAATTAAAGGTACGGTATCTCAAGCAGTATAATATCATAGGGCAGTAACTAAACAATCAATCAATCAATAAATAAATCAATCATTAAATCAATCGATGAATCACTTAGTCATTCGATAGAACGATTAATCAATTCGTTAATTCACTATCAGCTTAATTACATAGCCTTACAGTAGAAGAATTATGAAAAAGTTCTCAACATGTATATAAATAAGGCAAGACAATCGATAATAGCAGTTCTGTTCAATCGAAAGACATTCTAAACGCAGTCAAAAATATAGCGGCATATAATTCTAATATCTTTTTCAGGCTTCTATGGAGTAGGCCGGATGCAGAATTTCCCTTTGAAATATATTTATACACATAGCAAATTTTGTCAAAATCTCAATCCTACCACTAACCCTAACCAGAAGAAGCAAAGACCAAACGAAAAAGACAAAAACAATGATATGTCACTCAGTGGCGATTCAACGTTGGGGCCAGGGGGACCGTGGCCCCCAAAATTTCTAACTGGCCTCCAAATATTTTCTGGCCCCCCCAAATATTTGTGTGGCCCCCCGAATTTTATATATAATATTAACATAGGAAACTCAAAAAAAATTGGAGGGGCCAAATATTTTGGTCTAGAACCGCCGCTGGAGATGTGTATAAATATATTACATTTGGGCAAAATGCCGGTATGCTGAGAAGAAGATTGCTAACTTTCAATGCTGTGTATTAGTTTTTAACTATCACATATGTGCAGTGCTCGAATTACGGGGTGGGGAGAAAACCCGGTTAAATTAAGCGTAATTTGCTGAAGTTTTGGCTAGCCCCCTAATAACTTTTCAACCGTCCCCCTCCATTAACCTTCGCAAATTTCGAGCACTGCATATGGGTGAAGAGAAGAGGTGTAAATATTTGAGAGGTCGGGCAGTGACGGGGCCAGAAATATTTACCCACCAGGGCAAGACCAAGGATGAAAAGATTATTGACAGAGCAGAACATTTAACATTATTATCTAATAATCATGCCACGAGCTGGGGTAAAGCCATGGCAGAGACATTCTTTATGCCTGGGCTCGAAGTTAGAATACATATTCCGAAGAAAAAGGTAACGTTTTAGATGTGGTAAATGCATGATGGCCTTTTTGATGGGATCAACTTGATGATGGATGGAGGCTCATTAGTGAGCGTGATAGCAGACTGTGTCTCGGAATATTTACCTTGGACCTGCCATTAGGCTGTACACTAGAGATAGATAGATGGTGCAGAAGAATATTGTCGTGCTGTTTCGATTGGTGAAGAATTGCTTCTAATTTTATTCCTGTTTTGATTTAACTGTACATATGTACATATCCCCTGTTAAAGTCAAGAAAGGAAACAGGCCCAACCCTTTGAAGTTTAAAGTGGGGGTGCGTAAGTTATCAGAGAAGTTCGGCCTGTCTCCGTCCCTGAGGACGGTGTTGAACCTAGAGTTTAGCAGGAGGGGGAGATTGTTCTAGAAGGGTCCTGGCATCATCCAGAGCTCGGCCTATACTGGTCGCAAAGCGTCTGGCGTCAGTCTGCTTACAGCTCGTCCATGATGACACCGCGAACTGTAACTGTGCGTCCATTGGATTGTAGCAGATACCATACCCGTCGTCTACCACCGGCCCAAAACTGAGCAGTCCACCGCATTTAGAGGCCACCTGTAATATAGCATAAAGTGTGCAATGTGCGCATTAGGCAATTTCAACATTGGGGGACGGACCAAATTTCTCTGAAAATTTATATGTAAAAATGATAAATATTCGACCTCCAAGGGCAAAAAGATGGGTCCGATCCCCCCCTCCCCCCCGATAATTTTCACCCTGAACCTGGTGATGCGCATATATAGCTCAATTTAACGTCTGTCTCCGTATCGAAGGATACTGTCAGTGATGGACATGGCGGGGATTCGAACCTGTGACAGCCTGCTTATCGAACAAGCGTGTTTCCGACTACGCTATCCAATCGGGACAATATACTGCAATATCTACCCAATGCGTCGCCAGATGAGAGGCCGAAGCATAAATCACTCTACACAGTCAGTTATCTCGCTCCCTAATGAGCACACCATCGACCAACCCAAAAAGTTGATTTCATCTTGAAACTATTTCCTCTACCATGCATAACATGATGTTTATAACAATTGATGGTTTGTGAGGTGGTTTTCCATTCCCTTCCTCAGTATTCGCGTTTGTCAGTTTTTAAGAAACACTTAACAATTTTTGTGTCAGACTATTCTCAAATTAACTATATCTAACATGGATCAATATTGATAGTTCTAAATACAAAATATAATTGGAATATTCAACAGTGAAAAATATCTTTTAAAATTACTAAACGTAAGGACTCCAACAGCATGGTAGCTTAGACAAATAATTGTTGGTTGACGTTAAAAATACACTTGCAAAGTTCATCGAGAGAAAGGTTTTCAATGGAAAACAAACAACTTCAATATCATATACTAACAATTAAAAAATTACTCAAATGTGCAGAAGAAATTTAAAAAATACAAATACACTGTTAATTAAAACTGTAAAGGAGACAAATTACTGAATTACATTGTTCAATGTAAAATATTAAGAATTAGAAGATTTACAAGTATCAAGTGTTATCAACCTGACTTGTAGAAATTCTCCAGGTGCAAGTATCAGTATAAACAGGGTCCATCAATAGTTCAGGCACCTTTAGATTGTTCTCTAGGGCTATCAGCTTGAGACCTAGCAAGTGTCTGTCAATACCTTTCCCATTCACTACCTGTATCAATTAATCAATCAGTCCATGAATCAGTTAGCCAATCAATCACTACCTGTATCAATCAATCAATCAGATCATGATCCCGTTAGTTAAGCAATCAATTAATCAATCACTCAATCTATGAATCAGTTAGTCAATCAATAAATTAATCCAGTAAACGATACTATACAATATAAAAGAATCAAAATATTCGATCAATTTATAACCAAATAATGACTTAATGATGGAACAATATGGCTGAA
>JAQFZF010001310.1:0-14364 GCA_034695365.1 Enchytraeus norvegicus | reverse complement strand
CTCTTCAACATTGGACTTCTTCTAGCTCTGGTCATGTTCATCTATTCCATCTTCGGCATGTCCTTCTTCATGCACGTCAAGCACAACGAAGGCATCGACGATCTCTTCAACTTTGAGACTTTTGGCAGCAGCATGATTCTTCTCTTCCAGATCTCAACATCAGCTGGGTGGGATGTGGTATTGGCTGGATTGATGGTGGATCCACCCACCTGCAATGATACCACCACGGAGATGAAACCCACGGGTGATTGCGGCAACATCAGGGTGGCCGTGATGTACCTGGTAACCTACCTTGTCATCAGTTTTCTAGTCGTCATCAACATGTACATCGCGGTCATACTGGAAAACTTTAGCCAGGCCACCGAAGATGTCCAACAAGGTCTCACCCAGGATGACTTCGATATGTACTACGAAGTCTGGGAACAGTTCGACGAGAAAGCATCACAGTATATTCCACTCAGCAAGGTGGCGGAATTCGTTGAGACGTTAGAAGAACCTTTGCGGCTTCCGGCTCCAACCTTTTACAAGCTGATCGTGTTGGATATACCCATCTGCGAGGGTGATAGGGTCCATTGCGTTGATATCCTGGATGCAGTCGCGAGGAACTTTCTCAGTCACGGTGGCGGTGGGATGACTGACCTTGGTGACTTCCGGAAAGGACAGAACCGAAAAGATTATAAGCCTATAAGTAGTACGATGAAGCGGCAGAGGGAAATGTACTGTGCTCAGACTATACAGACTGCTTGGAGAAGGTATCAGAAGGGTAAGAGGAAAAAAGAAAAGGAAGTTAAGAAAGTGAGAATTGCTGCCAGATTAGACAGTATTCCAGAAGTGGGAGCTGTGCCTTCTTCGTTCTATGAAGAGTGATACTGATTTACTTCTCGGTGTCTAAAACACCACTACTATCAGATTAAATACCGTTACGTAGAAAATATTTTATAATTATTATATCAGTGTTGAGTAGAAAAAATATTATTATTTATTAGTTTCCTATTAATGAACTATTAGTTTATTAATAGGAAACTAATAAATAATAATATATAATATAATAAATAATTAATAAATAATAATAACGTTTCCTATTAGTGCAATTGGAGCCAATAAAAGTATTTCTAGAGATAGCTATGCAGGTTTAATGAACAAATATTTACAATAACTTGAAACAATCATCCATCTCGTTCATTAATGAGCAGGCCTTCACCATCAATCAAGTACATAAGGTGATTATCAGTCCATTGCATTATCGCCGATCATCGTGGGCTTGACTTTGCTTACCTAAATTGATTCCTTTGTTCATGGAAAATCATAATTTCTAAGATGAGTTATCATTGCCTTCCTCAATGACTGCATTAATCGACTTTTAATAAGCACGTGCATCTTCCGAATGCTCTATTTTCTACTTTCTCTAATCCATCACGGAATATATGTCTCTGGAGTCTGGAGTACCATTACGCGTAGTGCAGACCTAGAACTGCTCAGCTCAGAGTCTCAGAAAGGTAGGTAGGTTTGAGTGTGTTTAATGTTCAGGTTCAGAAGCACAAGGCTTCTCTTCAAGACGGCTCAACACAATCGAGCACTACCGTCATAAGATTTGGGTTAAGCTCGAGTCTCTGAAAGTTAAATGTTATGCCTGTTTATAAAGGGCTAACGTTAATTGGCGACTTGGTGCGCCTAAATCAACGCCATCGACATTAGTACTTCATGACTCGAGGTCAACAGGTTAACGTTAGTTGTAGCTCCATACAGAATGCATCGTTACCTAGTACAAAGGCCAGGGTACTAGTCTGCTAAAACCATCAGTTATAACCAAAAATCTGGTCACAAAATTATGACATGCGGAATAACTTAAAAACAATGTCGAGAAATGTGCGATGTATATTGTTTCATGCAAATGTCTTAAATTGATGAATGCCGTCCATGTAGCTAACTTTGTATTTTAGTTCTATATTTGTGGCTCATATGAGCCTGCATAACATTATTATAATGCATCAATAACAATCTCCACTAACTTTATAATTATGCAACAATAAAATTATTATTATGCAACGATAGCATTATTATTATGCAGTACTAACATTATAATTATTCAAAAATAAATTTATTATTATGCAACGACAAAATTATTATAATGAAACAGTAACATTATTATTATACTTGAGATTATGATGTAACTGGTATCCGTCTTTGAGAAATACTGCAAATTAGTCTACTGCCGAGAATGTAATTGAAATGGCCTAAGGCGTATCCATTTTAATAAACACTGACCAAGTAGGCTAATCAATTTATGGATTCTTAGATTCAAATGGAATATGACAAATTTTCATTTCTTGAATTAAATTTAGCATTAAATAACTGAAACTTGATCTGAAATGCAATAAATTTCTCAATGCTTTAGTTTTAATTAAATAATTGAGACAGGGGATATCTAAATGTACGACTTACCTGTTTAGTTGTTTAAATTCATCAGGTCTTTTTCTGTCTCATAAACATGTTTCTTTCTATATAATTAATTTACGATATGACTTATTATTATTGTTGGCTTTATGAATAAATGGATTCGCACTGTGTTTGACCAGTTTTGACCTCTGTTCTCTTTCAGCACTTGTAATTTGCTAAACTGCGTTTAAGCGTACTTTAAGTGGACCAGCTATAGCAGTGCTTGCGCTGTTTGAAACGTTCCTGAAATATTCATCAGGTGATGAAATGGACGTTAGACCAAGCTTATTTTTTTACTTGTAGTGCTCTTGTTATTGATTCATGTATTCCAGGAAATCTCAAACAATTTGCAGTCGTTATATAATATATTTTAATATTTATCGTACGTTCCTTATACCGGTAGTTTTATTATTGTCTATCAAATGATCATTTTATACTATGTTATAAATTTGAACTTGTAATATCAATATATTAATACTATTATTTTAACTGTTTGTGATTTATTAGTTATTATTATCATATGGAAATAGAAAATTAAATATCTAGACGCTTGTACAGTATAATAGTATGTACGTCTGTATGTGTGCATTTTATATAGAGATAGTATTTTTTACATTATTAGCTTACTGCAGACATTTCTATTATTGTGTTCCGTTATTTAAAAAGTCTTCATTCTGTGATTTTTATTCTAGTCAAGTTAGCCATTAATATCTATCGTTTCTTATTTAGTTAAATATAATATAAATCTGATAATATACCACAGGTAATCGTGACTTAGCCATGATCCAACGTTGGGGGCGCTTCCACATTGAGAGGATTTTAGTGACTTTTCCCGCATTTTGTCTAAGAATGCATGCACTTCATTGCGAACAAAATCGACCATCTCGATGGGAATTATAACTGTATTTTATTTTAGTCCAGATTATTTATGATATATCTTATTCCATGATTATCATATTGATTTACAAAGCTGATCTGTTAGGGTAAGTCGATCTTAAATTATTAACTAAATATTTATATAAATATTTTCTGAATTTGTGCAAATAATCTGTTGATCTATTTTCGTGTTAGTCTATGAGACTCTATGGTGTTGTTCCTTGTGAAATTAGAAAAGTTATTTTCAGTTAATTTGAGTTTTATGCTTGATGTATTGTTGCCGTGTAAAATATTCGTAATAAAACATTCCAGTGCCAGAAAAAACTGTTTTATTCTTATTATTTAATGAATAAGAATCATGAGATTTAGAGTTTATGAGTGAGAGAGAGAAATCGATAGAGAGAGAAGAGAGAGAGAGCAGAGATACAGACAGAGACAGATGCAGAGACAAACAGACAGACAGACAGACAGACATACAGATACAGATTAAACCCGAATTTGAGGTAATAAAACGAAGACACAAATTTAGCGTCAGTTTCGCGTCCGAATGATTGAATTTGTGACGTGTAAGCTTAGTGATTGGCATCGTGTAACTATTAATTAACAACCCGATTCTGTCGTTAAACGGTTTAACTAAGAGCCCCACTAGCCCAACCCAGATGGCCAGAAAGAAAGTTGACCGAGTCAGATAGCCCTATGCAAGAACACAAATAAGTGTGAAAGCATTGTACAAAAATAAGAACTGGTTTTCAGAAAGTGCCAACATAAAAGAATTAAGTGCGTCACGTGCCACGTTAATACAAGCCATTCTATTACATGGATTTTAAATCATCATCATCTATCTTTCCATCACCATAGTAATTGCCATCACCCTAACATGAAATGGAAGCGCTTCATCGTCACTTATTTCGTCACACAAAATACATTATGCTGCGGGACACCTGGTGAGGAAATAATGGAAAAGCCACGCGATCGAATAGTCCGTGGAGCGTGGTAATGCGAGTCCATGGACCGGTCATCTAGCGGGTGGTCAGTTCCTATTACTGCATAAGAGTGGACACTGGACATCAAAAATAGTCTGGACATCACAGAGGTATACCACTGCGAGTCTCGTGTAATATGAGTTTAATTATAAAAATGTTCTCTTTCATATCTACAGAAGATCAATATGTTAGAAATTGGTCTCGGTTAGATAGCGTAGTCGGTGGAACGTTTACTTGAAAAGCAGGAAGCACGGGCACGGGTCTCAGCCGGGTTCGTCTCTTACAGTATCCTTCGATACGGAAACAGACGCTAAACTTAGCTGTAGCTGTTTATATAATAAACGTTAGGTTGAGGCTACTAGTTTTATCATCGTTGCTGCATAGCTGTCTATTACCTGAATAGCAATTCAATTGCTATTTCCTGTTCAAGACACACATTTCTTTACAGCTCTACTGTCACATAATAGGCCTTTTCTTTCTCACCATCTTTCCTCAGTACCTGGACACCTCAGTACCTCAGTTAACAGCTCAAATAAATACACGCAGCTGACGGCAGATCCATTCTCAAGTTTAGACGATAAAAGAGAAGGATTCAATACAAAAAACTTTTATATATAAATACAGGGCCTAAATGAAATATAAAAATATAATATTGCCTATATACGGTATATATTTTAAGGCTTCGGGAAAAATATCTAAGACGGTCTAGACCATTCGTGAAGGATCGAGACTGCTTTATAGTCTGATCTCTTGCTCTCGCAGCGGACATGCTATCACCTTTGCTAACTGACCTAGCCCCTTTCTCCACCTTGCCCACCGTGTAAATTTGTCTCTTTATTCTGGATCATTGCTGGTTTGTGATTCTACCTTGGCTATATCACAGTGTTCTCTGTTCATATATTTAGGATCCCGCAGAGTAAGGCGGAAGAGATGCTATCCTAAAGAAATGACGCTCTATATGCGAGAATAAAGATCTTATACCCATTATTTCTCTACGCATTCGTATAAAAACATGACTGCGATTTCACGCATGATTGATGAGCACGGATCATTGCACATCTAGAAATCGACGCTTTTCATCGTTTACGCTAAAAATTAATTAATAAAATCAGCTTGGGGCAAACTTAAGCACGAATAGGAAGTGAGAGAGTGCAGCCACAGAAGAGTATACAACAACAACAACAACCACAACGCAATTCACCCTATTCATATGACGTATCAGTACAAGCGGTTCGGTTTATTTATAACCGGTAGTGCATATTTAATATTAAAAACTTTAGAGAGTGCTAACATTCAAAAGGATGCTAACGTGTTGTTGTGAAGCACATATATCAATCTCGATATGTCATATAACAATCCTGTGTATTTTTTATTATTATGTGGAGACTAATTGATATTTTAAAAAATTATTGAGAACTGTCATATTTTAATGCTTAACTATGGCGAGTCGAAGATTACTATTTACAAAGATGGCATCTATATTGGAGCCGATCTCAGCAACCAATGAATGCACTGCTAACAAAACACCTCTATCTTAGCAACCAATGAATCACGGCTAACAAAAAAAACCGTTAGTCTGTGAATTCCTGTTATTAATTATTATAGGACACGTGACGTAACTGATATTAAATTCGGCTTTACCCTTATTACATACACTGAGTTAGTAAAACAATCTCGAAATTCGGCCATCGGCCACATAACACTACAATAGAAATTGTCGTTGAAAAGAGTCCTAATATTGCCTTCAGCATTTCTGAGTCAAGTGGAGTCTAAAAATAGCACGGAGGTGCAACTAGGTCAAGGCCAGATAACGGCGATCGTGCAGTGAAATAGAAAATCATTGTACGATTCTTCTCAGCCAGAAACTGAAGCCAACAAGACAAAGTTTGCACACAAATTTCTTTATATCAATCAATCAGTGCGAATTTAACTATGTCATATGTCAGAAACTAAGATTTATCTTGGTGCCAAGCCAATGATACCCAAGAATTTGTGTAATACTTTTTCTTCAGATTAAACTATGCACATAAATTATAAGTTTAGTTGAATCAGAGGCTAAAATGTATTGAATTGTTTGGAACATAATTTCTCGGCTAAAGTTCTCCTCGCAGATGCAGGTATCAGGAGAAAGTAATAATATTATTGTATTTATATATAAATATTTCATGTTTGACACCTTTTTCTTTTCTAATAAATTGTATTGAATAATCGTGCGATTAAAATGTACAGCGTTTAGCTAAACAATGACATAAATTGATATGTTTTTATTGCGCTTTCTACGCTTGAAATCTTTGAACACATGATGCTAGAATCACGTAATCCTAATTTAAACCATTCTGATTTAATGAGGACATAATATTTATTATTGACATTTAAGCTGGTTATTAGTACTTATTACTACGTATGTTTCAAGGTAAACTAAGTTAGTGTACTGGATTAATTTATAATGAAAAGATGGACTTTTTGGTAATCCTGGTAACGACGGTATGATTTTAGCGTAAGTACTAGAATCTAGGATTAGGGTGTTTGGTGAAAAATATTATTTTAAGGTTAGGGTAGGGGTTAGGGTTAGGCTTAAACTAGCTCTAACACCACCCCAAACCCTACACTAACCTTAAATTAGGCGAAAAATGAACCCTAATCCTAGCAACAACAAAAAAGCCCCTTTTAAAACGCAGTTTATTTATAAATAAAGCAAACAAGTATAAGTGATAGAATGCTGAAATTTGGTACATTTAATTGTATGGTCATTCTACACTTTTGTTGTAAATTTCAAGAAAATCGGACGTGAATTGGAATTTGGGACCGCCGTTACCAGGATTACTGACTATTTTCCCTAACCTGGTTGGTGGATATTAAATGTAATCGTCTGCAAATGGAACCTTAGCCGAACCATATCCTCTAATTGTACCCTAATCATAACGAAAAATTAATTTAGCATGAATCCACTCCGCAATCCAGATTAAAATCTTCCTTATAAATGCAGTTTCAATGTTAGGGTGTGTTCTCATCAGTTACTTTTAAGAATTCCCAATGTATAGCCTAGTAGCTTTAGACCGGTTAGAGATTTTATAACGTCAATAAACACGATTAACGACAGCAGGAAGTGAACATTAAATTCTCGATTAATTGTGTTCAGGGTTATCATTTTTGGTTTGATTTCTTTATTATTAGACCTATTGAGTGAATGATCGATTTGCGGATTAATTGATTATTCGACTGACTAGTGTAGTGAACAAATTGAACTTATCAGATAGATTGATTCACTGATTTAGTGATTGTGTGATTGACTTATAAATTAATTGAAATGATCATACCCATATCATAGTATTGACTGATTGATTAATCTTTCATGATTATTTTTCTAAAATATTACAGATTCTTTAGCAGATATAATTAGAGAGGAGAGGTGTTTAATCATTCCTTAGGATAGGGCCCTAACTCTTTCCAGCATCCCTCTCTCTTTATTGTTACCTCCGTGGTTCTACAATGAAGTTCTACTCGGGTGCTGCTCATCTCTCCTATACATGGGATCAAGTGGCCACTGCTTTCTGGTCGAGATACCCAAATCCTCACAGTAATCATGTTCTAACTGAGGATACAGTCTGTCGGGTTAGTTCCTATATAACAATATTGGCAATCCTGGTAACGGCAGTCCTAGAACAAAGGATTACCACAATATTAATACATTGATTTTCAAGTTTATTATTTCATTATTATTATAAATTATTTGTCATGGTTCTATATAGCCAAGCCCGACTATTTAAAACTTCAACCACACCCCTATCAAATGTGACGCAAAACCAGTCACATTTATAACAGACCTGTCAATAACATTTTCAAGATTAAAATTTAAAAAAATTCTTAAACTTATAAGTATAAAAAATTTATTTTAACAAGTTGTATTTGATATTTAATATATATTAAATTAAATTAAATTATGTATATTCAGAAAATAGAAAATCGTATCAGAAACATAATTTGTCATTGAATGATGCATCTTATTAAATTTTTTTTAATACAAAAAAATTATAAATATTATTTCATAGCGCTCACCTAGAGCTAATATTAGGTAGGAAGAGTCCCCATTTAGAACAATGAAGAACATAGTATTGCCTGCCATGGTCCACACACAATGTGGCAATGCCTCTGCAAGTATTGAATTTGAGCTACCAATTGGTCTAGTTCACACAAGCCGTGGCCTGGACTACACTGCATTTTTCTGCAGTACTTAGCCTATCTGTGTTATTTGGCTGTTACGAAACAAATGGTATTGTCGATTGGCCTATTCTCAAATTCCCCGCACTAGATTATTTATTTCATATTAACTCTTTCAAATCTTTCAGACGTATTTATACTTGTTTATATGTATTTATACTTTGTACGATGTAAACTTCTCTGATATAGTTGTGACAGTTTGTCATATATATGATGAGACTGACATTGTATATTGTATTGTATTGTATATTTAGATGATGAAGGATGGACAATTGTATTCTAAGAAGCTGCTAACAAAGACTAACTCAATGCCTCGGTGGGGAGAGAGATTTGTACCCGGGCCCCGCTACGTGTGTGTACTTGAGGAATCTGTCGTGGACCCAAAGAGCAAAACAATCACAACCTACACCAGAAACCTCGGCTACACTTCTATCATGGTATGTCGGTTAAGCATATCCATTTGATCAATTGATGACATGCATGCATGTTAAAAGTACAATTGTTCTGTAGGACATTTAATTATACATCACCCTCTGGGTGGGGAACCAGATGTTAAATCCTCTTTTTTGAATTTGTTATTAGACACCATAAAGGGTTAGACCTGTGAGTATCACTTATACAGTATACAGATCAATGATCATTAATCAATGTGCAAGATATGGTGAAATTAAAAAACATTATTAATTTGAGACAGTACTAAGAACTGTTTGTGACACTATTATTACTTTTTTTATCCATAATATTTCAATTTATTTGTTGCATTTATTAATAATATTATTATATTTTAAAATGCCCTGGGTGGTAAATGACCATGGGTAAAAAAAGTAGATAAAATAAGTTTTATTATGTTCATTTAAAAAGAAGTATATATAGATCTATGAAAAAGTATTGTAAATAAATCTCTGGTATTTTGAAAGGCCATGTCGCTGAAAGTACCGTAAAACAAACTTTGTTGTCACGTTGAATTACCATGGGCAACCGCTGCCATTGAAACTGTGCTATTTTGTTAATTGCTATTTGACAACCCTGATGTCGTCGTCAGATGATGGTAATCGATGATGGACGTCAAATTCGCATTGATTGATTGATTGACTATTGCTGTTTATCCACAATATTTTAATTGATTGATTGATCAGATGGTGGAGGAGAGATGTGAGTATAAGCCGAGCACAGAGAACACATCGTGGACGGAATGTCGCAGGGCCGCCTGGATTAGCAGCAACGTCTTTGGCTTCTCCTACGCACTTCAAAAGTTTGCCTATGAGAGGTTTAAGAAAAACTCAAAGAAATCTTTGAATGGTTTTGAGTTTGTTTTGTCGCGTTTGTTCGGAGATGAGAGGGACCAACAGCAACAACTAATGTTTCATTCTAATGCAGAGAAACTCAAGAACAAGGCAAAGGCTGCAAAAGAACTCGCAGCTACATTCGTCGCTACCAACTGAACGAATAAATATCGGAGCTTTCAGTGTGTTTGTGTGAATGCTTGTCTGTGTATTGGTATGTGTAAGTAAAATTTATATTGTGATAAAATTGTGTGTGTAAGTCACTAGGGTATAAAATTAAATAACGAAACTAAATTGTAAATTGGGAGTTAATTTTTTTTAATTTGATGATTGGCTATTATTTAAGGTTATTAGGAAATGATGGCAACTTCTACAGTGATCTACACATCGTTTTACTCAAATTGACCAATAATATAGTAAAAATAGTTATATAGATTTTTTTTTAAATTACCCTGGGTATAAAGAGCCCGGTGGGTTTTATAAAAGCGATTCAATTAAGAACGAATTGGTTAATTGTTATATAGATTAATCAGATTAATTACCTGAATATTAACAATATAACCAATGATTTACATAGTTATTCACTACTTAAGTTCAAAATAATTATGTGTCTATAAATATTTTGCTTTGCCTCTTGATCTATTGATGAGGTGTCAATATTATGCATGAATGTAACTTGCGGGTCCCTGCAGATAGGAGGACCACTATTCTATTAACCACTAATCTATTAACCGATATTGTCTGTTTCTTTAAAACAGACAATCTTTTTTTTAATTCCAATCATAACTCAGCCACAATCCTAACCATGATTCTACAATAAAAATAAACAAATAGTAAATAATTGTGTAAATTATGCATGAAAAACTGAAAACAGTATCACTATATAATATATAGTTACGACTGATGGCAGAATCTGTGCATATACACAAAGCATGGTCCCTTCTTCTGCAGTGATTCGCTTCTTGATGTGCTAAATAAATAACTATAATGTGAATTAACCAGCACATGGTTGAGCTTCAATGCTTGTAGACATAGGCATGCAGATTGAGCAGACTAATCTATGCATAATTTCATATGTGTATGTAGGGCCGATTGTAGGCCTATTGTATATGTGCATGTATGTCTGTGCAAACCAATACAATATGGATTTGACGTTCGTTTCATCATCATATGATGATATCAGAGACGTCTCCAATAGCACAAGCAATGTATCATGTTCATAAACTGAACGATCATGCCATAAAAAAAATACTTTGTTGCTATATTCCAGATGATTTATAAAATTCACTGCCATTTATGATTAGGATTATGTTACATATATAATTATGAATACATTTACATATAATCAAGAATAAGGGATTACCATTGGTTTCACTGTCCTGAAGGCATCATCAGTGCAAAGCCTATATACTTGATTTGTTTGCTTCAAATATAGTTGAATTGTGCTTATCACAATTTTCACTGCATTTTTGTGCAAATATCCAAATATCTTGACTAAATATCTGTATTTAATCATCTTGATTTAGATTAAATTTGGCTGGATTACCTTAATTTAATAACATAGACCATCAAAATTCATAAATCGATAATTGGATATTACGAATTATACCAGAGTGTTAACAAAATAAATTTGATATGGTAATTCTTGTTCGTCATTGTAGATAAACGTAAGATTAGTGTGTAATTGACTGTGTAATTGACTTGCATTTCTGTGTTTAGCTAGTGTTTGATGTAAATATAATTATGTTATTAATTAGTGCCTAATTTGCTATAACTTGACTGTTTGTACTTATAATACCAAGGCCTGGTAATCGATTTGGTGGGTATTGGTAAAGGTAAGACTAAATTATGTAACAGCAGCTATGTAGATACTAGAGGTAATATTTTTAATGAGTATTAGCTCAAATATTGCCTCCAGTTTTGACTCTACAATGGCTGAATTTGTTATCTAAAGGAATTCTAATCATTGACCTATGGGTCATGATCGAGGCACTCTATCTACACACTAGAGTGATTATTTGGATTGATTTCTATACTTATTATTTTGGCTGTTGTTATTTAGTAGTATTTTGTTCCTAATGTCGTCATTTGCAGATAAAACGAACATCGATTAGATGTAGCAGAATAGTGCTATAACTTTATACCACAGAACTACTATAAAGATAAGAATATTTACTAATTACTTCAATATAAATGTTGTAATTATAATAGCTACAGCAGAATCTGTTCAGAGGGAAATAATAATTACTCATTCTGAACAATCTGATTATTTTGATTAAGTAAATAAATTATATTGCTATATTAAGAATTATTAGTTTTAGTGTGTGGTGGTTTGCATGTGATGTAGATTTTGAAGCTACATAGATGCATAATATTTCTAATACTAATATTAGATTGGATGGGCCATGATGGCAGGCGTGCCGCAACTGTCTGTCTGTCATATATATATATATATTACCTATTTAAAAGTTACAATAAGTTAGCATGACCTTTGATAGCAATCTGCAACTTGTGCATCTGTCATATGTCAAATTTGTTGCTAGTAGGCCTGTTCTCGTTATCATTACAGTGATATACATGTATTCAGTACCAATATCTTACAGACATACCATATATGTGTCGAATGGGGTTTTGCATAAAAGATGTCTGCCAATTTTTTATATATCCCAACCCATATATATGGCATATAACCACATATGCACACTTCTCCGAGCATTGGATCATTATTATCGCTAGTACATCAAGGTATTAGATAAATAAGGTAAATTAGCACATTTTCGTACTCATTGTATGTATAACAACCAATTTCTTCAATGTTTTATTTTTTTTCCCCCTGCTCACCCCCCCCCTCCCCCAAGGAGACGTATTTTATGCATGAACCCTAAGGTGATTGTCTTACTTAGTTTGGTGATTGTTTGATGTAGTATGGTATTGCATTTGTTTTAAAAGTAGTGCTACTTAACAGTTCTAGATGCCACTGTATGGATGACACTGTAATAGCATTTAGTACTAGTTGACTCGTTTTAAGACAATGTAAGGAAAGCTACAAGCTAAGTTTAACGTCTGTTTCCATATCACAAGGACGCTGTTGTACTGAAGCCTGGCTGGGTACCAAATACCGTGGTCTGCTGCTTCTTAGGCAAGGGTGCTATCTACTAGGCCATCAAGCAATCAATCAATCAATGGGGATTTAATTCCGGTTCCTCACCCGAAGGTGATATCAGGGAAGTGTGTCAAACTCAAACAATGTGTCATATACACATTGTGTGTAGTGTAATGTAACCCCAGTCACTACATTTAGTTTGCAATGAGGATTTAACTCCTGGTTCCTCATCCGAAGGCGATGTAAGGGACGTTTAGCTAATGACTGGGAGGCCTCTGTCATTAGTTAACCCCCAGCCGCATTAGTTTGTAGTCTGTTTCTATACACAGAAGATCTCAAAGACATTCCTGGAGTTGAGAACTTGTTAAAGCAGTTAATTATCAAATGCACTAGAATTTAGTGTCCATTTCTTTGTTGACATAGGATCAAGACGACGCTATGGGCCTGGGTAGAAATTGAGCCAGTTGTCCCCTGTTTAAATCGTTTATTAAGAGTTAAGCATGGAGCTGCTGTTGAGATCTCTTGAACAAAAAGAAAGTTGTATAAATAGAGAGTTGTAAAGTTAATGACGATTTAATATACTATAATTAACATACTATGCATTTGAATTCCATGAGAGATAAAAAGATGTTTGATGTTGGCATAATTATAATCAATCAATCAATCAGTAAGGGTTTAACGTCCGTTTCATCATCTGACGACGATATCAGGTACGTCTCCAACAGCTTCAACATAAGTATAAAACCGTCCATTTAACCGATAACGTTATGTTATTTAATTTATATTTGGTAGACATTGTATTCAGATTATCGTCTAATACACTTTATACTTTATATGTTAAAATAATAATAATCGATTTTTTACCATTGGGCTTTTTATGTTTTGTTTTATCTTGACCTACGCTGTACTAATGTTTCTTTTATCATATGATTGGTGTAAAATTAAATAAATTTCTGCTTGATTACTTCTGAGTGTGATCACATGGACGTTGCATCCTTAAAATTCATTAATATATTAATTACGATCATTTAATTAATTGATTTATTGGTCTATTGATTCTTTTATTGATTGATTGAATTTTTTTTTCCCTGGTTGTAAACAGCCCGGTGGGTTTTATAAAAGCGATTCATTAAGAACGGAATGAATCTTGGTCCAGCTACTCGAGATCGACTAGATTTAAAAAAACGCGAAAGCAAACCGCATTAAACAGAGCTATTGAGCACTGCAGATCTATATAGAGCTATTGAGAGCCTCTGCCAAAGAAAAGCAGAGCTATTGAGAGCCTCTGCCAAAAAAAGAAAAGAGGTCTCGCGCTGATCCCGATACCATCGATGAAATCAGCTCCACCGGGGTTCGTCGGGTCCATAGTCTACATGGCCACCGGAAATACCTCATACCCACTGGCTAGGTCTCGATATTTATCCAGTTTTCTGGCGGCCGCAATTTCAGCTGCCCCACCTGCAGT
>JAQFZF010001309.1:0-14364 GCA_034695365.1 Enchytraeus norvegicus | reverse complement strand
AAATACAGACAACACTTACTCCAATAGACTTATGGAACAATCCCTGCGAGGCGGCAGAGCTGCTGGATACGTGGCGGCGAGCGAGCCCTGGAGGAGCGCTCCCAAGGACGAAGATAGAGGGGTCGGCACCACGGCTGATCCTTGGGTGGGCAACAACAACATAACGTATAAAATGTTGCATCCAAGGATGGTATCAGAGATGTACTCGACTAAAAATTGAACTCACTGTCTCATGCGCAGGCAAGCTACCGGTGTTCACCAGTTCAAATAATCAAGAAACATTCAGTAACAACTCACGGCAATGGTGGTAGAGTTGTGAAAGTTCTTAGTCTGATCAGAGAGGTCACAGGCTGTCATTAATAAACCAAGCAACAGAGATCTGTGATCTCCTCTCTGCTTATTGTAACCTCCTGCATCATCAATCAATCAATCAATTAATCAATGAGTCAATAAGATAGATCACGGGCTGTCATTAATAAACAAAGCGGCAGAGATCTGTGGTCACCTCTCTGTTTGTTGTAACCTATTGAATCATCAATCAATCAATCAATCGCTCAATCAATCAACTAGTCACACAATCAATCAATCTTATCCAGTTGATTATGAATTTTCAATTTTTAAATGAAGTTTATTTATAAGGCTCGTAACTATTAAGGTTTTCATTTTGTTACCCATGGACGTATGAAGCCTGAAGGTTTGCGGATCGGGTCCAGTACGATGATGTTTCAACTAAGAGTTTTGAGGCTTCACTAGATCTTCAATGTTAATTCTGTCATGAAAGCATTGTAGAGCGACTGAAAGCCTCAGGCAAAGAATGGGGGTTTCACGCTGATTATCGATTTTACTATTGTTTTTTATATTATGAATATAATTACAATTACCGTCCGCCATTTTCTCAATATCCTTTATTTTGCGCAGATGTTGAGCCAGATCTGTTGCTAGTATTATATCTCTCATGAGATCCAGCACCCGAATATAGTTCTGTACAACAACATACAAGCACGTACACACATTCATGCAGAACAAGAACACACAACAATCACAACCTACCTATTAGAGCGCAAAGGTGCTATCTGCGCTCTAATTTCCATTTCATTATATTGCATTAGAGCAAAAATATATTGTAGCGTCCCGTTTAAATAATTAAAATACATTTTTTCAACAAAATATTTCTTTTTTGCACAAAATATATCTAAACAATATTTACCCATAATATACTTTAGAAAATTTACTATGCATTCATGTAAAAAAGTGATTTTTGAAAAAAATTGAAGATAGCACCTTTGCGCTTTAAAGGGTGGTCAATATGAGCGTATGCTTGTGAGCACAACATAAAAACACACATACAATACATACACACACGTACAAGAACACATGCTTACAGCCTACAGGTAGAGATGCATTCAAGTGCACACCCATCCTAACACACGTTCATACAAGCACACGTGTGAACAAGCACATCCAGGTGCATTAATATAAGTAACGATACAAGAAAAACAAACACAAAGAAAAGTTGCTGCTATCTCACTTGTTTAAATTCTTCACTCGAGACTCAATCAATCAGTCTATGAGGATTTAACGTCCTGTTCCCCATCCGAAGGCGATGTCAGGGACGTCCTAAGCGGGATGTGCAACTACAGACAGCATCCAACCACCAGAACACTCCTGAAAATGCACAAGCCGAAAGAGAAAGCGAGATCCAAAACAGTGAAAATCCGCTATCCAAGGCAAGAAGGTCTGTCAGAACAGATCTAGGTGGGAAAAGATAAGCTTGCGCTTGTCCTGGGAAGTAGTAATGCAAAACTCTAGATATAATAATCTTTATAATGGGGTAGTCAAGGTAATTAACTTATTACACATACATGATAAGATGATCAATGATTATACACAATTCCATCAATATGATTCATTCTGGTAAACTGCTATATAATTAATTTGCATGTCTTGGTGGCTCATTGTGTAACGTGTGACATTTTAAAATTAAGAACAAGAGAGATTTTATTTTATTATTACATACAACGAATTGTCAACAATATATGTTTCTTTTATTCTCTCCAAAATACGAGGTTCTGGATTTAAATCTCGGTGGAAATATTAAAGAGTAAAATCTCGCACATAAAAGTGCTATATATCATTATGGATGGCCGCTACACTATACTTTATGTTTATTATTTAAGATAGTCATCCTACCTCTCTGGACAGATTCTCGAATATATTGCAGCCCTCGGTATTCAATATACACATCGTCTGAGCAAAGTGGTGTCTCTGAAATAGCAGATAAAAAAGTTAAATCATGAATTTCTAAAGTATTATAAGAAGTTAACTTGCAGTTGCAACCTGTTCAAGATGCATGATATGGGGATACTAGTTGGGTGCTGTGACGATACGTAATTATTAGAATCTCTTTGTCTCCGAGACCTCTAGACTACGCATGCAGTGGCGTCCCTGGGGGGAGGGGGGGTATGCCAACGACGACATCGGGTAACAGCATCACAAAGTGGTAACACCGAAAATGAAACACATTAATTTTGTTGAAGAAGTTTTTAGTCAAGTCCGTCATTGGTTGAAGACCTGGTAAAAGAAATGTAAAAATGTTATTTTTGAGTGACACCATGAGTTTACCGCACTGGGTGAGACAAACCCAAGTGACGCCAGTCTGTAGTCTATCTATCTAGTGCTCTGTCACGTGGCAGGTTCATGGCAAAAATTCATACACACAATCAACTATCTCGCTCGTTAATGAGCACACCATCGACCAACCTAATAAGTCCGTCTCATCACAAAGGCTTTGCCTTTTCCACACCTAAAATGATGCCTTTGTTCAAGAAAAACATAGGTTTCTGAGGTGGTCTTCCATTGCCTTTCTCAGTATCTGTGTTAGTCGGCTCTTACGATACACGTGCAGTTATCGATTGGTCTATACTCAAATATCCCGGACCCAACACAGTCTGTAGTACTCTGTACATAATAATCTTAGGTGGCCAAAACAATGTAAACATACCATTGCTATAAGTTTTAATATCATCAATCTAGCAAATAACGACCACCCATTTCATTATGGAAAAATTGAATCAACCTACGAATAATACTTTCATAATTAGAAAAAATCGGTGTTATGTTAAATTTTAATGCATTAGTTTCTTGATCAATTTTTACACGTCATAATTACTATGACCAAGAGATTGGAAGCTGTTAAAATGTGGTTCTACAGAAGAATTTTGGGCATCGCTTACGCAAGACACCTAACAAAAATGAAGAAGCGTAGCAAGCCACACAGCTGATTTGACCATGTTACTAGGAATAAAGGAATAGAAGCGTAATCATTAATTACATTATCAGTGACCAAATTCTATCTTAATGTATTTGTAGAAATGTATTTGCAAAAGAAATTACGGACAAAACTTCCGAGTAGAGGAAGTGGGGGCAATACCTCCAGTGGTAGAAAAAGTACACAAATATTCAAATAGATAGGGGATTAAATAGATGGAGCCTCCAAGTAAAGGAGGGGGCAAAAACTCCGCAAGATTTCAGAGTAGCCTCAACCAATCGGGACTGGGCCCCCTAGATTTGTGGAGGAAGGGGGGAGCAAGACAATTCCGGAATTTTGTCCAACCCTCTCTACATCTGCCCCACTGTGCGTGTGTGTCGAGAGAGGGAAGATTGGTGAATAAGTGTGCATGAAAGTGTGTATACAACATACCTCTAGCACTGTGCGCAAGTGTGTGCGTACGTGTGTGTGTGTATACAATATTCCTCTAGCTCTGGGCGTGAGTGTGCGTGCGTGTGTCTGTGTGTGTATACAACATACCTCTAGCACGGATCCCTCTGAACTGTATAGAGCGGCAAGAACTGAACCCTAAACAACAACAAATATATTTAAAAATCTCATAAAAAGTTAAGTCCGAAATACAATTTGTGGGTTTGAATTTATATACGCCGTGTCAAAAAGAGCTGATGAGCTTCATACTCGACACCTCTACTTATGACCTCGTTGAGGTAGAGTGTAAGTTATAAGGTTCTAGAATCTGTTGCAGTCCTATGTAGTCCCTGTTCCCAATATTAATTATTTAAGTTATATCTATCAATGTTACCTAATGACGATTTCTAGATGATTTCTAGACGATTTCTAGATTTCAATTGATTGATTGATTGATTGACTGACATCATCCCTGGAAGAAGAAATGGTCCTTGATTAACTTATTTATAGATATTGATTAATTGCTTGATTAAAAGCTGAAAAGATAAGTTCAACATAAGTTCGACTGGGACTTGAACCCGTGGCTATAGCACTTCGGGGGAAGTGTGATAACAATTTGGCCACCTAACCAGCACGACTATTGATAGAGAGAGATACTCACTGAGGCGACTTGAAATGAGTTTGTTGTACCACGATGATCAATATCATGACACAGGCAAGCTATGAACAGTGCCAGAGCTTCTATATCCCTACACATACATCAAAACATACATACACGTATACATAGTACATACATATACACATACCATACATGCACATACATACATACATACATATAACATATGTCATACGACATGTGACATATACATACATGCATAGTGCATACATATATGCAGCATACATACACGTGTTACGTGTGGTGCACAACCCCAATGAGCAGAAGGATGAATAAATTTGGTACAGTGGTCGAGAGCCGCACTAAATTTATCATCATGCATGCAGGAGCCCAGCATTTATATCGGCGAGAGGGGGAGAGAGAAGAGCAAATATAGACATTTTATTGCTTTTCTACATCAAACTAAAGAGCTAACGAGCAATATTAAGGCCAAAAAATTAGGGGGCAAGCCCCTTCTTACCGCAAAATACTATTAATTTGTCAAAATAACAATTATATGCTATTTTGACACAGAAAATTGTAGACAGGTCACACATGAGTTAATTTGCTTTTCACGCCAGCCCTCGGAGGGCCGCACAACAAGGCTCAGGGGGCCGCATGAGACTCGTATATTGTGCACATGCATTAATACAAATGTCATGCATGAATACATGCATCCTTAATACTAAAGGATGTATTTATACATGCGAAACATACTCTAAACACTGCATGACTGATGTATTAATACATGTAAAACATACTCTAAGCACTGCATAACGGAGGTGTTCTTGTAGAGTAGATAACAGAAGTGTACGACAGCGAAGGCATGTTGCCAGTTATGATAGGGTGGGTCTCTGTAGCCCTTCCTCACCATCAATAGGAACTGTGCAATAGAAGTAGATCTAATCCGGTGCCGAGCCAGAAACCCTAGGTCATCCATCATACTCAGCACAGCCTACAAGTATGTAATAGAAATTTCATATTAAGTGTCATATAATGTCATAGAAATGTCATATTAGTTAAGTGATTTCAATATACAATATAATGTAAATATAATTCTACAATTATATATTATAGCAACAAATTATAGCTTTATTTATTTTGCAAATGTCAAATGATGATGATATTCAGAGAATTAAATAAATTAATAAGTACGTCACCTTGATACATTGGTTAGTGCATCAGCCAGTCTAGCTAATTTGTGTCAAATTTTGTGCATAAAGTCTGGGTTTCGATTCCCGGCAGAGTAAATCAACGAGTAAAATTTCAGATGTACAGCGGGCCAATCAATTCCTCAATCCCTTCGTGACTCGGCTAATGGGATGCAATAAGTAGGTAGTGGGTGACTGCTTCAGAAGATTGTGCAGATAAACTTGGGAGTAGTAGAAGGTTTACCAATGGTGTGCTCTCCACTGAGATGACTCTTGGTATGAAGGAGAAGTTGGAGAGATGAGAGTTAACGGACTCCACGTCAGGTATCTGCATGTCAGCTAAACAGTGCACCTCCTCCGCTGTCACCTTCACAATAATAATACTTAATTATTTAGTAATTAATTTGATCAATAAGATGTCCCGGTTGGATGGCCGAGTCGATAGCGAGCTTGCAGATAGGTAGAAAGTCACGGGTTTGATTCCCAGCCGGGTCCATCTCTGACAGTATCCTTGGATACGGAAACAGACGTTAAACTTAGTTTTAGCTTTTCTAATACAGCATAAGATCAAATGAAGATTCCAATGTAGGATCCTGTAATCCTGAGAATAGACTAATTGAACAAAGAATGTGTTTTGCTGAACGTCTAAAAATTAATAATGATCATATCAAGGAGAGAAATAAACCTTTGCAAACCATGACCGTCAACGCCAGGGTCGTGTAGGACACGTGAAAGAAAAGTAAAGAATAAAAAATGTTGTGATACTATTATAAATTTTATATATAAAACAAATAAATAAATCTGTTAAACAATTGTCTCCTCGTCACCCTACAAATAGTAATTGTAATTGTTTTAACCTTTTTACTTCTATTATAACTATTAACTAATTCTGATAAATGCAGATATAATTGAATTGATTAATTTTATTTCTTATTTTAGACGAATATTTATTAATATTTCACTTCCAGCATCAGTGTGTTTTTCAGGCTTCATTTGGGTGAACCAATTAGTAATATCTTTGCTGTCTGAGACGTCCCTGATATCGTAATCAGTGATACAATGGATATTCACTGTCATCGTATCTTCTTGCTTTATATTTGTTGATCAATAGATCGATTGATTAATTGATCGATCAATTAATTAATTCATTGATACCTTCATATGATAGATCATTAGCTCATTGGAAAGCTTACTGCGATGCTGAATGTCTCTCACTTTCTTATACATCAGACTCTGTTAGGACAGAAACATAAAGACACAGTGCCTACTTGTAAGTCACAACTCATTAGCGCTAATTATTATAATTATCATTATAATTAATTAATATTAGAAGACTTACAGTAGCAGTTAGAGTTTAAACAGCATAATACTAAATTGTCATCCTTAAAGTCAGTATCAATAAACTCACAGTACAAATATGACTCGGATCAAAATAGTCATAGTCAGAAATGTATTTAAAGGATAAAGGAAGCAAAGATTCTGAGGAGCTTATCCCGTGTAAACTCATCCTGCAGCAAAACCCACAGACATCTGACGTAGATAATTAAGAAACACTCAAACTATCCCAACTTCTCAGCACACATGCACAGAAACAAAAATTTTAAATACGAAGAAAATTACCAAAGAAGTTCAACTGACTAAACTAGCCAGCAAAGTGTTTTTTAAAGCTGTCAGAATTTTCACTGCAGTTGAATAACATAAGATGTATATCATGAATACCGATATAGTAGACTACATACGTGCACGATGCTGACACAGCAGAACACTGAGAAAGCCTTGGCTATGTTCTCATCATACTTAGAGAATCTTACTCCATTGATCTTATTGCACAACTGAGCCACTCCAATGACCTCTCCTTGCTCGTCCTTTATAGGAAAACATAGGATGTTCCTGTCCAATCAATCAATCAATAAATCAATAAATCAGTCAATCGATCAACCAAACAGTCTTCCAGTCAATCAATCAATAAATCAATGAAACAATAAATAAATTGCATCCATGAAACATTTTAATTGAAATCATAAATCCATCACGATGCATTCATAAATCGAGACATTAGCAGGCCCAGTGCCGAAGTGTGAGTGCATGTTTAAGGTTTTGTGTGTACTTGTGTGTAAGTGTGTGCAGAGTGCAGACTATGCATGTGCGTCTATATGAAACTTGAACGAGCTATATAAATAGGCAACTAATAAGATACAAAGTGTGATTACCTAGTTCTGAATCCAGTGGCCTCGTCAATACCTCGATAAAAGAGAGGGTGAGCGTAGGTGTCCTCTATGTTTAATAGTTCTCCTACAAATAAACACACATAATTATAAATAAAGGTAAAGGTGGTGTGCCATATTCGTTACCAAACGTAGGCGCGGAGCTGATCCCTATCCTGAGTGATTGCAACACAAAGGTGACATAGTCATTAATCCGACGGTGAGGTCGCCAGTCCCACTCTATACAATCCAATTTTGATAATTGGATCATATACGCCAGACCCGTGGTAACCTTAGCAATCTTCCGAAGCAGTCGCCTACTACGTACCAATTGATTCCAACTTGGACATCCGAGATTTTACTCTCTGATTGCTCGACCAGTAATCGAAACCCGGACCTCATACGCAACAGTCGGCCCAAACTGGCCGAAGCGCTAGCCAATTGAGCTACGGAGACGTAATTATAAATATAATGACAATAAACACCAAATATATATATAATATTCTGAAATATATAATCGAGGCAATTGTCACTTTATAGGTGCTGAATACTCCTCAAGACGCCAGACGAAATGGTAAATCCTACATAATAATGGTGGTCAAACAGTTTTGATGTTGAAATGATGTCTCAATCAGGGCCGGATTAGCCATTGGGCTAAAGGGGCTGCAGCCCAGGGTCCCCGAATTTTAGGGGGCCTCCAAATCTCAAATTGTTTTTGTACTCAAATAAAACTGCAAATGGATGGATGCAAGTAGACGTGGTTATCATTTATTATTTGATGAAACTGATACAACTAATTAGCCTTAGAACCTGAATAAACCCATTTCATCTCATCTGCCTCCAATACTGTGTTGAACAGTCAATGCTTAATGTTATTAAGAGCCTAATACATAGAGTAACTGTTAGTCTTAGAATTATATGTTATACCAAATATAGGCTACAGGTAATGAATAATCGATTAGGCCCTACGTGATGAGACCTTACAACCTACCCCCGTTTCATACAGTGATGTTGACTTACATTTATGTGAATTTTTAACGAGCAAGAGAGGTTATTCTCAACATAGCAGGCCAAAATGTATTTTATTGGAATATATTATGCATGGTAGATACATGTAGCGTAAGTCTATACATATTATGGTAGTTATCATTATTAGATTTAATACCTGTTTCATAGTACATAGCTTAAAATAAGTAGACCTACCGTTTATGTTACTAATGGCTGTGCTGGATCCGGAACACATTGAGAATAGACCAACCAAATTCTGCACGTGTTTCGCATAAGCCGACTAACGCACTAATTGGTTATTAAGGAGACCCCTCGGAAAGTAAAACTGTCTTCAAGAAACTATATGGCATACAAACTCTACAGTTGCATGTCACGGAACGGCATTAGGGCAGTGCACTGAGAGAGAGAATTTACAATTCATAACATTTCAATGTATTAGACACTTTTATTATATTATCTTATAGTTAAATAATTTGTAAATAGCACAATAATTTGTCGTTCAAATTAGTGCTCCGCTCCACTTTTCTAGTGTGTACAAACAAGCGACAACAGAATATAATAGCATACTCATTACTCACCTGTGGTAGCGACATGACCTGCAATGCCCTGATCAGCGGGCAGCCGTAGCTCTCCTGACTGTCAACATAACATACACAGTACTTGTAACAGCAGTAATCAATCAATCAATATGAGGTGACTCCGTTGGCCATGGAGACTATGGGCCCGACGAACCCAGGTGGAGCTGATTTCATCGATGGCATCGGCAGACAGATTGTGCTGCTAACCCGGGATCAGCGAGAGACCTCTTCTCTCTGACAGAGGCTCTTACTCGCACCACAAAGGTTTAATGCGGTCTGCTTTCGTGACTCTTTCAAACTAGTCGAACTAATCGAACTAGTCGAGTAGACCGGTCACGATTCATTCCGTTTTTAATGAACCGTTTTTATAAAACCCACAGGGCTGTTTACCCAGGGTAAAAAATCAATCAATCAATCAATAAAAAATTCTTACATACTACAGTCCTAACAAAGTAGTCCCAACATAGTAACAACGTACGAAAGAGGGAGAGTTGGAGGTGATACATCAGTTGCGTAGTCAGGAGTCTATCTAGACTCGAAGACAACAGGTAGCAAAGTATCAACAGAGATCAGACATGTGAGCATTGAAATATAATGTGGTTTGGTATAGCCTTAATCTAATCCACACACATAAATATTATGTGTTATAAGCATTGCATGCTACCTAGCTATCTCAGATGTTCTTCACAGGAATAATTTAATTCATGGAATAATTAATCACAAGACAAATACTATGGTATAAAGCAGTGAATCTCAAACTGTGGGTCGCGACCCACAGGTGGGTCGGGACCCACAGGTGGGTCGGGACCCACAGGTGGGTCGGGACCCACAGGTGGGTCGCGGACTCTCTCCAAGTGGGTCGCCGAGGTATCTAAAATATGTTGTTTGTCTACATCAGCTGCTTTCGAGTAAAATCGATTCCGCACGACTAGTGTAGCCAGGCTTAGGCCTATCTACAATACTGCCACAGTTAAATGTGGGATAGTGATCGCGTAACATCTGAATGTATATAATTTGTGATTTTGAACATGTTAAATAACATGTTCAAAAAAATTTAGAGGGTGACCAACTAATTAATTATCTTTTAGTGGGTAGCGACCCCATCGAGTTTGAGAATCGCTTAGTCTTGTATAACGTAAAACGGCATCTGCCCGTGTTGGTTCCGGGAAACTAAAGAATTTAGACCATCAAAAATTGCACCTGCCGTAAGAGGCAACTAAAGCAAATGCCGAAGGGAAGGGGCGAGTGGTCTGCGCCATGACTTCTGTGTAAGCCTACTAGACCAATTAGTCGCTCAACTTCCAGACCTGCGAGGCCTTGCCACATCGTTTGTGGCCTATGGCAGGTTAGACTACTTTGCTCTTCAGTGTTACAAAATTGTGATGTTGTCGTTGACAGGTTTAGAATTGAATAAAAAATTCAATCAGATGAAGAATAAACTTTGACATCAGTGGAATATAAATTAAATAATTGATTGATTAAGTGATCAATTGATTGATCGATCACCTAATCAATTGATAAATTGATTAACTAATCAATTGATAAATTGATTAGCTAGTCAATTGATTGATTGAAAACCTAATCAATAGAATTGATTGATGCTAAATCCTCATTGATAGATTGACTAATCAATCAATAAATCAACTGGGGCTTTAGGTTTTTTCTGTTTTGTTTATTATTGTTTATGAGTCCCATTTGTTAGGACTTAGGCTCTTAGGCTTAACAGGCTGTAGAGGCAGGGCGGGCATTGGGGCCGACCCTAACCCTGGCTCACAGCCTTGAGTTGGCGTATACCTAATGAGGCAGTTCAACTCGTAAAACTTTTGCAGAAACTGAGCCTTATTATGCAAAGATATGTAATTAAAGTGGTGTCATGACATTGGTTTTTAACAAATTAAAACCAATAAATGACCAGTTAAAGCCACAAAGTCAGCACACTAGTGCAAGGTGTGTACTGGACTAGCACTGCTTTAGATCTCGCTTTCTTTTCGATATGTGACTCACCGGTGTGTTTTGTCGGTTTGAACAACTTGTAGTTGGATATTTCGCCTAGTACGTTTCCGAAATCAGTATAGGATTCTCCAAATGGGTCGCCAAGGTCTCTAAATTTCTAAAAATAATATGTAGTTGAATTTAACCGGCTGCTTTTGAGTAAAATTGATACCGCACAACTAGTATAAACATGCATATCTACAGAACTGCTGCATTTAAATGTGTGATTACTGATTCTTGTAACATCTGAATGTATACGATTTATGATTTTTAAACACATTAAATAACTCTGAAAAAAGTATAGAAGGTCGATAACAAATTAGTTATCTTTTAATGGACTGCGACCCCATCGACTTTGAGAAACGCTTCTCTAAGAAACGAAGTCAGGTGTAATTCTATAAATACGAGTATATTTAATTTTATTGAACTCTTTATTGAATTTTATGCGCTTTTATATAGTAATGTATGCCTATAATTATATATCTGTAGATTCTACAGCCTAGACTGTCCGTTGTATCATAGACATATAAAGAACGCTTAGGATAAACATGTGTTGCACATTCTTTTGAACTGTTTGATGATGTTTATTCGTTATTTTTAATTTTTAATTTTATTATTTATAATTATTATTTTATTTATTATTATTATTAATATTTATTTATTATTAATTATTATTTATTGATTTATTTATTATTATTATTTTATTAATTTTTATGACGTTTATTTTGATACAATGTGATGTCGCAAATCTTAAACATACATGTATGGAATTATATCCTATATCAAGGAGGCTGAATGACATAATTATGTAGTAGCATTGTATCATGTTTGTTGCTCAATATTTGCTGTTCATTCTTGATCTATCATGTTCATTCTGTTCATTCATTTTCTACCCCGTCGAAGGAAGACGTGATTACATTAAGAAGTAAATGAGCACTGTTAGCGGAATAATATATTATGTTTGGCTAATTACTACATGGCCGTAAGGGAAGTTATAAGCCTATCTTGAAATTATACACTTCGATGAAAAGTAAATATAAGAAACAAAATGTTCCAATCGCCAAAGGCATTTCAATGGATAGCAAGCCCGCGGAGTTGAGGATATCATAAACAAATTAAAAGCTCATATTTAATAATCTGATATATCAAGAACTAGAATATATAGAATTTTGTTTGCCCGTAACAGTAGAGAAGCGTATTTGATTTTTTATACAACTATTGTGACAAGCATGCCATTGAGCTACAGTATAAATGTTCTCGTTGCTTCAGCAATCAGCAGCAAGTGACGGATTCAGGATTTTTTGAGTGAGGTGGTTATTGTTTAACATGCATATTTTCGAGGGGGGGGGTCCAGGTAAAATCTTGGCTAACCGAGGGAGGGGAGAGGGAAAGGATTCAAAGTATTTTTTAAATTAAAATAATTTTCAAATCGAGGGGGCTGGGGCATGGGTGAGCCCCCCTAATCGAGGGGGCCAGGCCCCCTCCTCTCTAAATCAGCTCCTGTCAGCAGCTGGATGTTAGTTTAGTAAGCTACTATACTTACTAAAACTAGTGTGCATGCGCTCTATTTATTACATCGGTTGTGGCATATGGCAGGCTAGGCTTTACTTTGTTCTTCACTGTTAAAAGCGCTTATGAGACTCAGTTTAGAGTTTGAGTAGAGTGAGTAGAACAGCTTGTGTGGTTTGGGACGTCTCTCATATGGTCGCTAGATAATGAAAAGGACTTAAAATTAGTATTGTATTTTAATAACGTTCCAATCAATCAATGAGGGTTTAACGTCCGGTTCATCATATAACGACGATACCGGTGGCGTCGGATATAGACGGGTGTATTGGATATTGTGTAGCATTTCCAAATGCAAAGCTCGCTTTTTTCTGAGTAAATTCAGTAGCAGCTGCTTGTGACATGGCTTCCGAGCATTCTGACAGATAATTCTATATAAGCCAGTTTGATATGACAGTATTTGTATTGTTTGTCAATTATACGGAGGCCACTTCGCATGTACGAAATGTTGCATACTAGTTGGTTAGTTATTTGATTTGAAAACTACAATATTGTATCATACAGCATTTTCAGTAAAAAAATATCGTACATTCATAAATAACAGGTAGAATGCAAAATCCTGAATTATAAGTTACAGTTATTTAAAATGGATTCACTCTTTTGATATTCCCTCAATAGTTAACCTACTAGGCTTGATCGATTGATAGGTGTAATAAAATCTAAGCTGCTCTGAAATGGCGATTTTGTATTGCAATTATGATGCAATAATAGAACCGGAATGTTCCATCTATAGATTCCAGGCTGTATCAATAGGTTTTGACAGATATCTCGACTGTTAGAATGACTCGATACACTTTAAGGACCCCTAGTAACCTAACTGCTCCTAGCACACGTCTGTGGCACGTTTCTATGTAACAGATCGTGACGTCTAATAACAGAAACAAACTTGATCCTAGTTCTGCACTGATGACGTCATCAGATGTTAACAAGGTTTGATGAAACTTTATTTGCGATCGCTTTTAAGATTAATCTGTCAAGTTTTGTGTAAGTCGATTGAAAACGTGATAAGTATAAAGGTATATGGGAAACAAAAATAGTCATTCTACATTTGCCATAAATTTGAGAGTATAATAATTTCTCGAATTTATCAAATATGATATGCACTAATCTGTGATGTCCTCATCAGAATATAAAACGGACGTCGAATTTGTATTGATCTTATTGCGAGTTAAGACTTATTATCTGCACATGCAATAAACTAAAATCTGTGTTAATTAGGGTTGCCAATATTTATAGCTAGGCCCTACATTGCTACGACATAATATTTTGTCTGACTCAGTGTATGATTTGAACCTCTCTCTCTCTTTGCCATCTGTCTGACTCTCTGTCTGACTGTCTTCTCTGTCTTTGTCTTTCTCAGTTTCTCTCTCTTTCCCTGTCTCGCTCCCTGTCTCTCTGTCTATGTCTCTGTCTCTTTTGTCGCTCTGTCTCACTTTCTCTCTCTCTCTCTCTCTCTGTCTGTCTGTCTGTCCGCCTGTCTGTCTGTCTCTCTCTGTCTCTGTCTCTGTCTCTC
>JAQFZF010001308.1:0-14365 GCA_034695365.1 Enchytraeus norvegicus | reverse complement strand
GGCAGCTATCCAATTCGGACAATTGGGGGGGGGAGGACCCTGTGCGGACGCCCGCTAAATATGAATATTAATAATATAAATATTCTATGGAAGGTCAAAATGGACATCTTAGATGAAACGGTCTACAAAAAATTTGTTGTCCGCAAGATTTTTTTGAAGGGGCGTCTACAAATATCCTGCCTCCGGGCGCCTGGGGCGAAGTTGCGCCACTGCATTCTACCCTTCATTATTCCAAAGCGCTTCTAAGACTTCATTAAGAGTTTTCTTATAAAAATTTGTTGATTGATTGATAGCACGGTCTACCTGGCTTCAACAAACATAATTTCGTGTTAATAATAATATAAAGATTTAACGTCCGTTTCCTCATCCAGGGATGATGTCAGGGACATCATACGGAACTACCTGTATATTAATTAGTAACCTTAAATTTCTAATTCGTAACTTCTAAATTTGAAACTTTAAAAGTCGGTTGTGAAAATATTTTGTCAGAACTCTGACCTAAATATTCCATGCGTCGTAGTGAATTAGGATCCTTTTAAAATATGAAAGAGTTTTGTAAATACTGACCTAAATATTCAAGCCATGATATTGTAGAACTGAATATAAAAAGTAAAAAAACTCGTTCAAAATGTCAGTTACGGAGGCGTTGGTAGCTCTTCATTAAATTTTAATTTATTTACTGTTCTTCGAATTTCTATTAGCTGAAAAACAATGCAATACAATATTAGTTTCACGTTCGTTTCATCATCTGACGACGATATCAGGGACGTGCTAATAAAACGTGCCTCAAAATATCCTATGTATTTGCTTGCCAAAAACTTCCTAGTTGTGGACCATGATGTAGAATCGGTTAGAGAAATGGATTTCAAATGGGTCTCTCAAATTCCAGACTTGGAGAAACCATGTCACATTGGATCAAATCAAATACAAATCAAATAACAGTTAAACGTCCGGTTCATCATCTGACGACGATATCAGGAACAAACAGGTTCTGGCTATTTGAAAAGCTAATCTATAAGTTTTTCCTTCACTGTTCATTTTACAATTAGACGTTTTGAGGTTTCATCAGAGCAGGGGCATACGATATAATTATTGAAGCTTGTCATTGATGATTGATCATCTGATTGATTGATTGATTTAAAAGCACTAATAATTGGAGTCACAATGACGTCATTCACCCTTGTCAGCATTAATTATTATTAATTGTGCATTTCCAACTAAATTACAACCTACTTTTATTTAATACCTACTATTTAGTTGTGTTATAAATAGTAAAATAGTGTGCGACAATGGCACGTTTGTCTGCCTAACATTATGTGAACATGTGTAACAATGATTTAATGTTATTTGCCCGTGACACATGTATTATGTAACCATGTGTGACAATGATTTAATGTTATGTTAATGGGAAGAAAAACAATGCCATCATTTCACTGAATAAGATTAAATTATTCACCACAATACAAATAACTATAATTTAAGGAGGGGACCACACATTGTCCAATGATTTATGACAACTTAATCATAACCTTGTGGCGGTTCTGTGGAGAGAATCCTTGGTCTAATGGCAGCACAGCGGCCTCTGAATCACGAGGTCGTGAGTTCAATGCCAAGTTTTGGAAACACTTTTTGAGTTGGTAAGCCTTAAGTATAAGCTTCTTTACTCTACATTGCCTTAATAGCAGCAGTCGGCGTACATTTGCCAAAACACGCTCTGGTCACATCTGAAAGCCCTCTGTAGTTATGTTGAATTCTATGTCACTATCTTGCGGAGTCTAATAATTTGCAATGCCGTCATGGGTTCATCAGTCAGAAAGTGGTTTCGAACATTTCGGTGGTCCCATTTTTTTTAGTTATTTTTTTAGTTGCATTTTTTCTGTATTGATTAATAGTTTTCTATTTTCAGCATCTTATCGATTGTAAAGCATGTGCATGAGTTTTGGCAGCTTTGATGCGCATGAGCTTGTAATATTGTATTCTATATTGTGTGTAACAGTTTACTACAGATACAAACTTAATGGTAACAGCAGTCAGTGGAGACCATCCCCCAGTTTTTGCGCCATAAATTGGCTCATAATTGACCACCATAGCGGCCTTTCCCCCAATTTCGTATTCCCCCAAAATTCTGGAAATGTGGCTAAAAAATTATTCCCTATCAATTTTTATTAGGTTTCGCATGCTACGCCAGCTGCTATATGGATTGGATGCCCCTTACAATGTTCAGTATATTATACTATTGTAAGGATATACGAGTATATTACACCGTACTCGTATATCAACCAACAGAAAATAAAGAAAAGCAGTTCAAATTATAGAAGAAGAAAAAATATGAACATAAAGTCAATACGAAAGCCCACTCTCGCAAAGTATGTATGATCTTTGTATGTATGTCCCTGATGTCGTCGTCAGATGATAAAACGGACGCAAAATTCGCAATTTGATTGATCTTTAATCGTTGTCAAAAATCGTAAGTGTAGAGCGATAGAAAATTGAGCAAATTAATGAAACTTAACTACTAATTTCAAAAAGTCATAATACCCAGAAACGCGTTGGCTAAACATAGTCTATGTGTACAACAAGTTAAATGTAGTGCAGCAAAAAGCAACAGTTAATTAAGCCATATCTAATTATCATAGGCCACAGTAATGGCCACTACATGTTGGTACCACATACACGCACATACATGGACCTACATGATTATGGGGATGTTGCTGTTTGCAATACTACACTATAATTATGCAATTCTGCTCCCGACTGTAATAGTTGCTAAAGGGCTGCATATATTAAGTGGATTCTTATGTTTATATACTCTTTGTGGTCTTTCATATATAGTAACTGCATATAATAATAATTACTCGTATAAGAAAAAATGTGTACGTGAATGTTGTAGAATTATAGTCTTCGTATGATTTAGATTATGTAAGACTACTTGCAACATAAAATAATTACATTAGAGCATTTATTTTACGTGTGTCAATGTGATACATTCCTAACATAGCCTTAGGGCGAGGAACCGAACGTTAAATACTCATTGAATTGATGCTATGCTGTGAGTGGTTTGACAAAGATTGCATATTTTTATCAGTGATCGTGCATGCTATTATTATTAGTAGCTACAACAATTTATATAGTGCTATATAAATTGTTGTAGCTAATAATAATAATAGCATGCATAATGATAACACTGCTCAGCGTCATGGCTGAAACCGGTCTTCGAACTCCTTTACAAAAATTGTGGAACAATGAGAATAAAAATTAGACAAGGTTCAGACAAACATAAATTAACTACTATTACTACATGAGTGAATGAAAGATAATGTCAGGTACTTGGCACATGCAAAGACAGATCATGTGGCAAGTTAACAGGACTGCTAAATGTGTAATTAACTAACTGCCTAGAGACTAATATCCAGATCTTTGCTATGCCCAAGCGGAATAGCGTTCACTTTCCTCATTCAATGATGATGATAATGATATCAGGGACGTCAGTGAAATGACGATAGAGATGAAAAATATCATCATTGATATGTTTATTGTGCATTGTACATTTTTATGTGGTGCTCCACACGATTTACATTTGTACTTGGAGAGAGAGAGAGAACTATGTCTTATTTAAAAAATCAATCAGAAAGTGCAAAAATTAAAAGTGCAGACACGCAACATGCATGCTCACACAAATACACAGAACAAACACACGAACAAACACACAAACAATCAGAAAGAAGGCCGTCAGGGAGGATATAGTGTATCTTATCTAGCTGACCACCTTCACATTGCATTAAACTAAGTTAACGTCTACGTTAGCTTATTCAAACAAAGAGAACAACAGTACATTAATCAGGCCTAGAATTACAAAACTAAATAGCCTACAGAAAAATTAGATATATTAATATTATGCACTGCAAGTAACAAGTTTTAACTTAGATCCTTAACATATCTATCAATGCAGCCGACTGAATCAAATTTCATCAAGACAATGTTCATATGGCCACAAATAAAACTTATTTTTAAAGGCTTATATACAGAGAGAAAGTTAAATAATAGATTAATAAAATCAGGCATTGATTTACTAGGATGTCTTTAAAACAGAAACAATCAAAATTTGTTTTGTTCGTTTGCACATCGAGTATTATAAACTCTGCTGCACTGTCAAAGAAATTGTTCTCTGCAGACGATTCAATTATTTTAAAAGTTATTGAATTATGAACTAATACACCCACGCCACCTACTTTCTGGGTAGTTGATGGGCAGGCAATAAAATTATAGCCTGGAAAAATATAGTCAAAATAGTTTAAATTAGTCGACCAGATCTCAGATAACAGGATCAGTTCAAACTTCTGGTCGTAAGTGTTCAGCAAATGTAAGAGTTTCATATAGTCAGCATTGAGGCTTCTAATGTTAATGTGAAGAATGGACAAATTGCAATTTGAATAAAAAGAATTATAAATATCATTTGATGATTGAGGGCTGCACAGGCCTATGTTAGATTTAGCAATGAGATCTTGTCTATTAAGTTAATAAAACTTAGAGGGACAGCTGAGGCAGACATAGTGAAGGAGAGAAAGGTTTAGACCTTTAAATCCCTCTCTTTACCTTTTACCTTTAATCTCGATCAAACATTACCATCAGTCATGTCATCAGTCATGCACAAATAATACTCATTGACATCCATACAAGTGCTTTTTAGCAAATTAAATAAATGTAATAATAATTATATGATAAAACTGCTACAATGAAATTTTAACTACAAATATTAACACAATTGGGCCTACGCTATAACAGTACATCCATCCCTCGAAACCCTACTCAATACTCAACTCCAACCTTCCAAACATAACACAACTTCCAGAACTGTCAACTCTACTCTTCTACTCTATCTCTCAAAACTCCCAAAAACGAACTCTTCTCTTATCATCAAAAGTACTCTCCCAGACTCGTCCAAACTCCCACACACATGTCCCAGACATAGTCTCAACTATATCCCTGACATAACATCAGACACTTTCATTTACCCATACACTTGTTCCAGAAACACTACCTAGGTACCTGACAATACATCAACACACTTGTCCTAGACTCACTACCTAATTACCTGACAATACATCAACACACTTGTCCTAGACACACTACCTCATTACCTGACAATACATCAACACACTTGTCCTAGACACACTACCTCATTGCCTGACACTACATCAACACACTTGTCCTAGACACACTACCTAGTTACCTGACATGTTATCTAATATTTATGCAGATGTTACTGTTTTAAATAGAAGCAAATATATGACTAGCATACAATAAGAAAGCAAGAGTGAAATATGCTGCAAGAAATGACTCAAAAATAATTGAAATATTCAATACTAACTGGAAATATCGTATTAGCAATGATACACAATGACACATATTAATTAAATGTGATACACATTGCATATTTCAATAGCCAATATGAAACAGCTAAAACAGTAGGCGTGCAAATACTGGAAGTAATTAAAATACATCTAAGAGTATAATATCACAGACGATTGAAAGAGCTGTAACTGATAACAACAAAGCATAACAAATGTAAAACACATGTGATATACATTAATATAGTACTTATTGCCCTCATAATTATTGAGAATAACAACCAATGGCAAGAGTTCTTCATGTATTTTCATAATAAAAATATAACACTCGCAAAGCAAAAGTAAGCACTGATCATGATTGGCAAATGTCCATTCAGACAAACAAGTCACGTGAATAAATACTTGTACAAACAATATTAAAGCGTCAGTGTATTCTTATGAGGAATTCAATCAATTAAGTTGTGTACAGTTTGAAGTTGAAGCGAGAGAGTTCTGCGTGAAATATAGACAAAGGCTCTTCAGATTCCATTGATAATTGACACCTGTTGTTCGACGTTTCTGTACTTGTTTTGCATAATTAGCATACACACACATCAGGAAGTGATGCATTATCGATACTTCACTTGTAATACTCGCACAGAGCCCTTTTATACATAATTAAACGTATCAAAAATCAGACTCCGTACAACAATTTCGCTTTTCTTTGAAATCGTTGTGAGATTACTCTGTTTGCACAATATGGAAGTATTACGTAATTTAAAAACTCAAAATTTCTCATTTTATGTATTGGTTGTAAAGTGTTTCTTATTTCACTAAGAATGACTAAATAAAACTTTGTTACTGGGCGCTATGAAGTATGGCACTGTATGAAGTTAGAAACACAAGAAATTGCCTCGTTGCAATGACTGACAGATAATATGCTAACACATTGCACTACGTCTCGAGCTAATATTAATACCCGACTGGCGGAAGAAGCTGGTCGTTGTTGATATTTTGGCAGTCGCTAATCATCTCGCTATGACACAGCGACTTTAAATTCAAACTACCATCAAACCAACATGCTGAGGACTGGCCGACTGGTCTTAGTACTTTGATTGGAAATTGAGATGCAGCGGGCGAGCTTTAATATGCAATTGGATGGTGCTGGACAAATGCAGACCAACCCACATCGAAACTAGAGTAAAAAATTGTATTTTCTTTTTTATTCAGCAAAAGCTTTTGAATTACTTTCAGAATTTACTTTTGGTATTTACTAGATATGATGGTGTTCTACAATATAAGTTCCTGCTTTCAGCTTATGATTTCGAAAAATTGACAAATAAAATATTTGTTTGTTTTGTGGGTTGGTCCAGTTTTGCATAACACCATTCAGTTAATCCATGGTATTTAGCAAGCAGATTCGCTCTCCATTGTATCAGTCAGCATTCATACTTCACAATATATTCTTCAAGACTTGTTGGCAAAACATAAGCTTAAATTTGAATCTATCTAAAACATTTTAGCCAAGGTGATAGAAGAATAACGCTCTTGTGTCACTTTATTATATTGAAGTATATTGTTTTTAACTGTTGCAATATTACCATTTTCAGAACACTTCAGGGTAGTATTCAGCATACTAATTAAAAGGAAATCATTATCATGCAATTTCTGCACAGATGGCATGAATTATAATAAAGCTGAAATAATCTCACTTCAAAACTGGCAAATAAATGGAATTTTAACTGGGCATTGTAATGGAACTTATTAAAATGGTTTTACCCCAAATATATCAATTGGTATATTACAGGTTTGTATTATTACTTTAAAAGACTAAATAATTGTAAAAGTTTTTGACATGTTGCAAACGAAGAGTTAGTTTGTATTTTAATGTTTTCTGTTATGTATGAATGATATTTAGTAATTTAGCAATATGGCATTCATACAAAGTTTTAAAACTATGTGAGCTTCTCCTTGTGACTGGAAATAAGATAAATAATTATTTATTATCTGCATCCATGATTCCATGTTCATACATATGTAACTTGTAAGTAAGTATGTTCATAAGTTTAAAAAAAAGTAGCACAGCCCTGTGATAACACAACATACACAATTACACATAGGCACAGCAGAAAAAGCACATATACTTTACACACTACACATACATTCACACACACAAGTAGAAAACAGGTACATTGTACAATGTACCTGTACATATCAAAGGGGTTAACCAAGCCATCCAGCCTCTCGTGGGTCGGTTAATTGGAAGCAATTGTTACGTAGTAGGCGACATTGTCACCTGTGTGCTCACAACACTTATAAACGTTATTAGCTCTGACTTGGGAGTCAGTATTGACTCGATTGGTACCTTTCTACCTATATATTCTACCTATATTACCTTTCTACCTGTATAGTACCTTTCTACCTGTATTGGTACCTTTTACCTTCATGCATCGACAGGTCTGTCAATTATCACTGAATCTCTATTATTCATACCATATCCATAGCAGTAGAATAGGCTGAATAACAAAAATTAAGTATAAAGCGTATCTGTTCAAATTAAACAGACATATGTACATGTTTCGTTAAGTGAATAAATAATACTAACATCAGCCATGAAAACAGAAAAAACAGCCATTTTTATATCTATGTCTTTTGAAGATGTGTATGTTTGTGTGATTTCTGTGTTGTGAGATTTCGATAATAATACAAAACTGTTTAAAATAGCTCTCAACTGTGTAAACACATCACAAAGACCTTCATTATCCTTGCTTATCCATGCTCACACAAACTGCAGGTTCAATGCATCCATCTATCTAGTGCTCTGCCAGATGCCAGGTCAAAGGCACAAATTCATACACAAACTACATTTCTGGTCATTATTTTGTAAAACTATCGGTCAGCCAAACATGTGGATCAACAAAGGCTTACCGCGCGTAAATGATGCCAAGAGATGAAACTGACGTTAACTTCGGCTTTAGCCTTTTAGCCTTAGTTGAAGGAAAATTAAGAGATGGCTTTGAGTTTGCATCTTAGATGGTTTTCCATTGCCTTCTTCAGTGGCTGCGTTAGTCGGCTTCTACAAAATGTGTGCAACTTTCGGTTGGACCATATGCCTATTATTGTTGTTATTTTCCGAATCCAACACAGGTAAGGTAAACGTTTTCATAATGGCCCACTTAAGGTCTTCAATATTTAGGTATCAATCAAAAAGTGCCTACCATCACATATAGGCTGCATAATGCCATTCAATAAATTCTATGTTTGCCATCAAGAAAATATATCTGCCCAAGGTGGTCTGTCATTGACTGCCTCAGTATCGGAGCATATAACTGCACCCACACAATCAAACCCAAATACAAAACAAGCACACATACATCATAGCATGCAGCAAAAACATATCACAAAAATTCACATATACAAACATAGCATAGAACACAACTTCAGATTTTAAAAACCATTATAATTAACTAAGCGTTTAAACGACATTATTAAATGTAGCCTACATCAACTGCTAAAAAATCGTTACAAATTGTACTTTAAATAAAATATTTCAATTTCAGGCAAATCATTCAAAGGAGAAGCTCACCTGATAAAATATGGAACATAAGCTTTTTGCAAGGTTGTAGGGTTGCCAACGTTTGATGAAGAAAATTCTGGACACTGTCTGACTGTCAACATGATGGCCAGACAGTGGCTGTCATGTTGACTTAGTGCCTTCGGCACTCGGCCGAAGTGATTGTATACGTATTGCATTGTCCGGATAGACCCTACTCCGTTTTCCGGACACACTTCAAAATTCCGGACAGTCCGGATAAATTCCGTAAATAAATTCTGTGCGGTTGGCAACTGTAACTGGTTGATTAGTAAAAAAAGCAATGATGCATGGTGCAAGTGTTTTATATTGGGAATCCTGATTTTATTTTTTAAAGTCTAATATTTGGCATTATACAACCATAGCTTCTAATGCTGCAAAGTCTATATATTTGTACTATATAAAGTTTGATTCAATATAACTGTCCTGCCATCCATGTTAATAGCAGCACTTTAAAAAAAAGTCACCAAACAGAATTATATATAGTGCCATGTAATATAATTTAATACATTAACGCCAAGCTCATTATTGACTAATTCAAGTAATTCATTGTCAGAGATAGTCCAAGCATGAAGAATTTGCACACATTCAGTGTGTATTACCCACTTTACGAAATATCCTAGCCATGTATAAATATCATTGGGTAGCATTTGCATAGAAAATATTCTCGTGTAAATAATAATTTATTTTGTAATATTAACAACTGACCAAATGCCTGTGCGATACTGTTGACCGTGTTTAAATGCCAGAGGAAAACACAACATGTTCAATATCGTCAACAAAACATCATTTAATTAATCAACAGTATAATAAATGTTCAACCAAAATTCGCAGGTCCATGAGATTAATGTTAGAACTACTGCTCTGAGCTACTAATTATTTTTACAAACCAAATGAAGTACGAGTTCTAAAGATCCTACCAGTCAATTAACATACAAACTTAATAATATTCATATATATATATATACAGTATCCAAAGATGTCAAAGAAAATAATACTATATTTAACTGTCCACTAAATACATTTATTATGACAGCAGATTCCCTACTTAATCTACACTTAATCTTGGGTTCTCTCGTGTAGTACCACTGAAATTGATTTTTAATAACCATATTGGTTAAAATCAGTTCTATTTGATGGAAGACTCCTTTGCACGAGTACGATTTTAGCTGAAATGAGTATATTCACTTGGTCATGTCGGTCACCTATTCGCATACCTATTATCACGACTTGTTTTTGTTACTCCTTATGTAAATTTCCTTTTTCAGCAGTTCATTTAATAACTACATTAATTAATACGGTATTATTATTTATTAAATTTAATTGAATGTAAAATAGTGTTTTGTCATTCTGATAGAAACAGGTCTGTATTTTGTGGCTAGCAATGTAAATGTGTCTCATTTGATGGCATTGCATTATAATGCTATCATAATGCTGCTGCTGCTGACTGATGGCTCATTTGCTTTAATTTTTTGGAATCATGTCCTAAATCAGGGGAAAACCCAGTAAAAAAAGTTGGCATATACGAATAAGTTGATAATTTGGAAAAAAGCTAGTTATTTTTTCATAAATTCTTTCCCCCCCCAAATAATTAGTCTGGATACGGTCAAGAAATTAAACTGATCCTATAGCTGATTTTGTGCAATTTAAATGTGAAACTAATAGACAAACTCTCAATATAACCAATAGGCCAACATGAACAGCTTTCAAAGTCGTTCTGATCCCAATCTAGCAAATATACTAAAGTACAAAAACAACTTTCAACTTATGGTCTGCACTTTCATATCAGAAACATTCGCATTGGTGGTTGAGACTATACAGCAGTTCTGCCTGTATAGTCTTAGGAACTATGAGCATTAGGCCCGTATACTAGAGCTAACACGCATTGGACACCAACTAAAAACTGCACAACTGCGAAAGAAAGCAATGTCGGAACATCTTAGAAGCCATATTTTAAATGTGAGAAGCTTCCTTGAAAATTTTATCAACCTGTCGATGGCATCCTCATTGATCAGCATGATTGTTGACTGTGAGAAGGAATGCGCCTGAGACCTGTCATCTGGCAGTGTTCTAGATCTATCTTCTTCTTTCAGGTGTCCTGCCGGTTTCCGGAGTTGACGATCACTGTTTTCCATAGTTCTCGCTCTCCCGCGATTCTGATCATTTCAACTTCTTATAGATCTATTCATTCTACGTTAATCGTTCTACATCGCAATAGCTATTTATAGCAAAATTACTGGACATCAGTTGTACTGCAACATCACAACTTCCAATATTAGTAGCCCTAAACTTGTCAACACATCTTCTACACAAGATATAAATGAAGAAGTTTTGAATCAGTAACATCAAGGAATCAAATAAAAAGTGTGTGAAACAGACAAGAGTTTTATTCGACATGTTATACATAATAGAGAAATAGAAAACTTAAGCATAAGTTGAAAGATTGAAGGAAATCGTTACAGACGCATACAAAGAGCCTCAATGATTGGATGGATATCGAAGAAACAGAAATCATAGGAAGTGATCAAGACCATGTAAAATGACACGTTAAATGACACCTGCAACGTCCGGACCAGACATAATACCTGAAAGACGGAGATCGACACCTCTCACACTCATAACACATACAAAAAATAATAAGCCAACACACACAATGTCTCACATATGTTTGCCATTCAGTATGCTGCAACTAATTCATCTGAGTATATGACTTCTAAATTCTAAAACACATCTCTATATTCTATATATAAACCAAACTGCTAGCAGACACGAACAATCTAAAGCTACTTAGCTTTCGCACGAAAGTGCACCATACATATTCGCACTAGAAAATCAATCCCCTTCCACAAACCACCTAGAACAGACACATTAATATCCTTGTAAGAATAATTTATCTCAGAATTCAGTCTAGCTGATAGCCAACACCTTCAGACCGCAGCAGCAGGGACCCTACAGCAATTCCAAATAACAAAATTTGATACTGTTCATGACAACCTCATCCCTGCCCGCCTCCCTCCCCCAATTAAAAGTTACCCATTTCAGATATCTCAGAAATTTGTCTTTTGTGCATCTATGCTGGATTAAAAGTTACTGTCAGCTTTATTATTCCTATATAAAAGCTAAGTTTAACCGTTTTAGCATATATACATCGTTCTGTTGTGTAATATCTATATCACATAATGGCTATATTGTATATATTTAAATGTATCGTATCATAATTACATAGTATTATATAAAAACTAATTTTTTAAAATTATATCTAATTATAATTATATATTAAATTTTAATTATATAAAATAATTTTAATTATTTTAGGATATATTGTGGTCTCTACATTAATGTCTAGATTGTATATGATGCCTACTATATTGATATCTAAATTAATGTCCTATAAGCTCTTGAGTTGGATACACCTTCTAAAGCAGGAATCCTTTCAGCTGAACAGAAATGCTGACACCACATCGAGACCTCAGATGATTCGTCAGCACATTCAGAACTACAGACAGCGGTAGAAACCAGACCATGCAGCAGTCATCCACACAATCAGCCCATCACATGTTGCACAGCAGCAGCAAGATCATCATTCTATGTTAACTCCATGTCACGTAACAAATGAAAAGAGACAGCAGAATGTTCAACAAATGAATGGAATGGGGTGTCATCCGTAATCAGAGAGAAGTAATGGAATTCCCGACGGAGGTCAACAGTATTACATCGTGCGGGATGCCAAATGTTGCAAGCAAACAACAACGTTGCTCAGACTGTAGACTTAACATTATAACTGTTCCGACTCAACACGTCAAGGCATCAGATACATGTAGTTATAGATCAAGAGAGCAGCAGAAATAGCAATTGTAAACAGTTACATACTTGATGAACACTAATATATTTATGTTCAACCTCAAAATGTAATTAAATGCAGCAATAATTATTTCAGCTTCAATTCTGTTTTATTTCAATGATCATTCCTCAAATATGCTCAACAATGCAATTCACAAACATAATCGTTACTTTGACACAGGCAGGTATAACGAACGAGCATTGTATACATTGTACAAGAATAGAAACCTTATTTAATGCACAAACTTTCACCATCAAATGAATCATGAAATAGATCAGTATTTAATGATACAACAAGACAGCAGATACAACGAGTCCACATGATTCATAATACAATCAACTGAAATACTAAAGGCTTCTTATAAACTTTTAGACTTGATCAAGCCAAATATTCTCTTCACAATTAGCAGATCAATCTAAATTTAGGTAGAAGAGATGTTCTATAGGGATTATTCAAAACTGGATGATATCAGAATTATCGTTTCAGAACATTTGATGAAGTGATAAATGTTGAGATATCCCAATCAGCGGCACTGAATAATCGATTGTCATTGGTTCTAGCCAACCATACATGCAAAATTCCTCTCCCTTACAGAAATCTCTATGAACCATATCGTGAATAATTTCTCCCCCTCCCAGAAATCCACAGAAACCCCATCCTTCAAAATCCCTTTCCTGACAGAAATCTTGAAGAACCATATTCTGGTTAAATCTGTATCTGCAATGTAGTGTAGAGAGGCTTTCTGTGCTATCTCAATAGATGTAAGAAAGAATGACGAGAACTACTTACAGAAACTCTCACAGACGGCGCCAGCTTCACAACAGACTAACAGAGATCAGTGACAGGTCGAGCATGTGTCTGGGACATGCAACAATAAATCAATCAATCATTGAATCAACAAATTAATCAATCCACCGATTAGTGAACAATCTACATAAAATGGCCGAACCTCAATCAATCAATAAACTAATAATTGGCGCATCTATTATTTAGTATAGGGTTGGTTGCTCAAAGATACTTGTATAAACACGATAATCCTGTATTTGTTACGACTAAAGAAGTACCTATCAGATTACATATGAATGAAATGACACTTAAATAATGATAAATTCATTCAACAAATGATGCACATCTAAACAAGGTAAGTATTCTCAACCAATCATTTAAGTGGTCGGACACCACCGTACATATTACATCCTCAGTCAAATTCATAGAAGCACTATGAGCACTTCTCGTCTTCTGAAAATAAAGAGCAAGGAATAGAATATTGTCATAGGTCTGTAACAACTGGACTACCTTCATCAATAAGTTATTATACTAATTATAATTGTCAAATATAACATTATCCATGAAGTATTTTCCATTACGATGTTAACTCTTGAAAATAAAGAGCTAATCTCCAATAATAAACAATGGCGATACAAGTAATCCTTGACTTCCTGAACCAGTGAAATTATGTTTAGTTAAATTGATGGTCTGACCTTAGTATTTACACAATATGAGCAAACAGTATAATTTATTTTATTCTTACGAGGGGTGATCCGAAAGTCTTGACCATTCCTTAATAACTTTAAAACTACTCATCAGAAATCAATGAAATTTTGC
>JAQFZF010001307.1:0-14366 GCA_034695365.1 Enchytraeus norvegicus | reverse complement strand
GAAATGCAAGCTCCAGAAATCCACCACTCAGAAGAAACACTAACCAGATATCATAGACGCCTTCTATCACAATTAAGTACTAACAAGTCACCCTTCCTTTTATCATACTTACACAAAATTAACCCTCCTAAACACCCATCACCACTCTGCCCCCTTTGCTCTGATCAAACACATGACACAATACACATCTTTCAATGACAAAATTCAAACAACACTCACTCCAATCGACTTATGGAACAAATCCTGCGAGGTTGCGGAGCTTCTGGATACCTGGCGTCGAGCAATGGATGAGCCCTCTCAATGACGAAGATAGAGGGGGTCAGCACCATGGCTGGTCTTCGGGGTGGCAACAACATAAGCCTCAGGAATCTTGCTATTTCTAATTATTAACTAATTAACTAGAACTATAATAATTCCAGCTATATCTAAATAATTAATTACAGAAGAAACCAATTTAGAACACCTCAGATTAAATCTGATGCTTTCGTCTATTCCCCCCCCCTCACCTACCCCCACCCTTCGATGTCATCTCTCTTGCTGCATTGTGCACTCTAAACTGCAATGATACGTCTAGTCATGGCGAAAGCAAAAAATATACAAAAACAAAAACAACAACTATGAAACGAAATTGGCATGTGCGTTCTGTCATATATGAGAATAGGCGAATAGAAAACATAATAATTACGTGCATACTTGATCTCCCACCGTGAAATAATTATATAATCACTACAAAAGTCATGTGCTTGGCCGACGGAACAAAAATAATATAATAGCCTACATATGGAGTAGTCCATGTTAACCGACTGTATTAAGTTTGAAGATAATACAGCAAACCGTTTAAAAATAGTATGCCTACTAGCCTAGGGGTATCGGATATACGAATTCAGTCATTCAACTACCTGAATATAATGAAAATGCTCTAACCATCCTTTTATTGAGAGGGCGACTATGTTGCATCCTGTACGCCTAGTTCAATGCTTTTAGTTTTAACGAGTCAACAGTAATTTTAACAGTCAACAAGTCAGTAGTAATTTGGCTTTTCTGTACAACACCTTTTCTACATAAGACGTTATGGTGTGATAATCTTAATAATCTTTTTTTAACATATCACCTGACTACACTACGTAGAGCCTTATGAAATGACACTTTGTTATTTTATAACTTGGTTTCACATTGGGTCTAGGCTTCCACACCTGTCGTGGCCTTAGGCTGCATGCCTACTTGATACACTCTCTCTCTCAGTGCACTGCCTAACGGCAGGTCCATGGCATATAACAATAGAGTTTCATATAAACATATTTTCTTAGAGATTTTTTTATATTTTTGCATCATATATATTTTCACATATGACATATGCACATGCTAGTTTCCTTTCTTGAGTTGCTGTTTTATGTTTTACTGAGGGGTCCCCAGGACCACTGACTGCGTTAAACGGTTGCTACGAAACACGTGCAGCTTGCGGTTGGTCTATTCTTCTGTTTACCGAATCCAACACAGATATTTGACTCTACATTGTCTATTTAGCACTATTGTGGCATTTTCGTATATCGGCTCTTTATTAATATACTTATTGATTGATTGATTGATATTACCATTTATTTTATTTTCCGTATATATTCACACGTGACAGACGCACATGCTAGTTTTCTTTCTTAGTTGCTGTCTTTGTGCTTTTAAGTTTATTATCTACTCCGTGATTAATCGTACCTTTGCCTTTTCATGGGCGCACAATGCAACCAGAGCAGGTACACGATCAGCCTTCCATCTTCCAGGCACCGATACGCACCAGTGCCAAAGGGTGCCGGGGATATTTTGTCGACTAAGCTGGGAATCATTCCCACGCCTCGAGCCATCTCTTGATTCTGCGTCAGCCACGCTACCGCTTCACCAAATCCCCGTCAGCGACAGTTGACAGTAATATCGCAGAATATCACCAGCGCAAAGCTGAAATACTTGTCTCGTCTTGGACATAACAAATGTCACCTGTGGATGATGTCATGGACGCTAAATGCTCTACAACGTCCCTGATATCATCCTTGGATACTGAAATGTGCGTTATACCTTTCTTATTATTATCACTACAACACGAAAAAGCACAGAATTTTACAATAAGATACCTGTAATCAATCAATGCGGATTTAAATTCATGTTCCTTCTTACCCGAAGACGATGTCAGGGACGTTCCAAGCGGAAGGTGCAACTACAGACAACTTTGAACCACCAGTACACTCCTGCAAATTAATAATAATAATAGAAGTATATTTATAAAGCGACGATCTATGCAAAATGCCACAGTTGCGTTAAAGAGATATTTGGAATTCTTTCTTTTACTTGTTTGTTGTTTCATGGTGAATTGTTCTGTATTTTGCAGTGATCATTTTATATAGCTGTGTATCAATCTATCAATCCAGTTCTCTGCCAATTGCAAGTCCAAGGCAACAATTCATGCCTTTGTTCAAGGAAAATATGAGTTTCTGGTTTTATAATTTAATATGGTTTTTCATTGCCTTTCTCAGTATCGGCGTTAGTCGGCTCTTACGAAATACGTGCAGTTATCGGTTGGACTATTTTCAAATATCCCGGGAGGGACCCAACACGGGAGTGTTGCATATGATGACGAGCATTAAATAGAAATAAATGAATTCAATCAAAGTAGGTCTACAATTTTTAAAAAGGCTAATCATACAGCAGTGTGCATTGCCCATCGTACGTATGCAACAGCGTGCTTTTTTAACCTAAACTAACTTTAATTTCATTTCTATATATTATTACACCGAACATTCAGCAACTTTCTCAATTACTACTTGTTTCGTATTTCACAATAAGGCACGTTTTAGGCGAATGATAATATTAATATATTAGCCAAGACTTTTGCCCTAATGCCTCTCTCACAATAACCTGCATTGTTCAGACTCTGACAAATTTCTGCTAAGTCTAGTCAACCGCGTGAATTTCACCCGGTTCGTAAACAAAGCTTTCATTGCAAAAGCCACTATTATTCTAATAGGCTGGCCTCTGATTACGCCTTCGGCCGTCTAAATTACTTATCAGCCTAAAGTAGCCTACAATTATTAAATAATCTTATGATATGCGCTAGCTTAATACCTAGTGAGGCATTAAGCAAAGGCATCATTTTAGATGTGGAAAAGGCAAAGCCTTTGTGACGAGACGGACTTATTGGGTAGGTCGATGGCGTGCTCATTAAATAGCGAGATAGTTGATTGTGTGTATGAATTTTTGCCTTGAATCTGTCACGTGGCAGAGCACTGGATAGATAGAATGCCTAGTTTTAATGACTGTTAATTATTTAGTTAATTGTTTTACTATTACGACGCTGAATGTCATCTGCGATTTTAACTTAATTAATATAAAATGTATAATAAATATTTAATGTTTAATTGAGTGTGCATCATGCCATGGGATCTTGATAGTTTATAACGTTAAATTAAATAAATAAATAACCATACATATCAAAATATGCCAAAAGCTACGTGACAAACATGTGGAAACAAACAGACATTGAAATAACAAGCATACAGACAGACAAATAAACATAGAATAAATATAGCAAACGGACTAAATTCAATTTCATTAAACAATCAATCAGATAGTTAAGCAAAGAATAGTGATATATAAAATCTAAGAGATATTTACAATTACAAAGGTTACACATTTCCTATTATTATTGTAGAATTATAATAATCCTGTTGCTTCTCTAACCACAAATATTTAGTGACATGACAGACAAAGACAATTATTATTGTTCGATATGATACAAAGGAATAAAAATATGTTAGTACTGCATATATGGTAAGCATTGGTAAGGTATGATATTAATTGCAAAAATTGGCAATGCATGTTTTCATTTACGACAGAGTAGAAAGACTTCAACAGAAAGCTTAACTTAAGGCAAACATTTTCAGTTTCTAATGTGAAATCTAGCCGTGTTGGATCCGGCAAACATATGAATAGACCAACCGAGAGCTGCACGTGTGGCTAGTGCACTAGAGATAGAGACAGAAGACATATTTATAATTCTATGCTTATTTTATTTGTTGAGTATAGAGATGATATTAGTACATAGTTTTATCACGTAGTTAAGCAATGTTGAGGATTTCTATATAAAGTTTTTTTTACTTTTTTGGACCCATGCACACCGTTTTCAAGCTCTCTCTAATCAAGTCGTCTATAATGATATTCTGACATACTCTCTTCCTTCTGAAAACGCCCTTTCAATGTTTGCCTTAATAATCTCGCAGGCTATGCCACTTTTTAGGTAGGCACGATTTAGGGGGCTACCCCTCGATTTGAAGGGGTGGGGGGGGGTTAATCCATGCTCCTCTATTTTTAAATTATAACAATATAACCCATTAAAATACTAATTCTGGACCCTTGTCCTCCCTCGATTCACCTCGATCAAACGTGGTCCATCTCCGTCGAAAACAAAATTTTATGCATGTAAACTAAATTTAGCCCCCTCAAAATTTCCTAGATCCACCACTATTTGAAGGGTACAAAGTTTTGCCAGTATGACAAGTTTGCTTCGAAGTTCCGCACGATTGGACTGAGATAGGCAAAAATCTCAGTAGCACCCCAGCCGACTACGCGATGAACAAATAGTCGGTGTTTGAACTTAATACCTTTAATAATAATTATTATAACGACACGTCGTCTTCTCAAAGCACGTTCGTATCATTGCCAGTAAGGGGTGGCAGACAAAAGTGGTACCCCGTTAGAGCGAATGTATTGCCGTAATGCTGGCTATATGATTTTGTGAGAATTTTAGTAGTTAATTAGTTCAAAAGTATAGCTAATAATTTTAAGTAAACGAGTAAATAAGTAACTTAATTTTTAGCTTTAAAACGGAACTTATCATCTACATGCGAGCTGAATTGAAGTAAGGATAATTTGGATACTTTTCTCAAGGATTTCTTAGAAGGATTTCTTTCGCATAAGCATATATTATAATAAATTGATTTAACTTGAGATATTTAGATTTAGCAATCCTTAAATCATAGCCCTAAATGTTCTTTAATAAATTAATTTACTTGAAGTGAGAAGAGTTACTGCAGGCAATACTAGATTAAACTTTCGGATAATGTTCAATATTTGAAGTCATTGGCCTATCTAGTGTCGATATATTCACATTTGTATTCTTAAATTGCTTATTTTAACTTGTTAGTAGGATAATTTGAGTTTAGAGACTAATTTCGTAGCTAACCGCATGATAACTGATATACTGATATGACCTAATGGGTCATTCAAATATTACGTCATCGTATTTGTGTCAATTTGAAGGTAGAATTTGAAGGGTTGAACAGTAGTATAAGGAAAGAAGGATATAAAAAAAGAGGAGTACTTCAAAACTCGGATTTCAGAGGACAATAGCCGAATAATAATATAACTTTGATGTAGTTTTCCATTGATTTCTCGCTAACCTGTAATTTCACTACCTACGAACAAGTTCACGGGAACAGCATTATCAGTCAAACATACAAATATTCACTCAGAAAGTAATATATCTGATGTACAAAGAGCCAACCAAACCCTCCATCCCTTCGTGGGGCCCAGGGTGGGATTTACCGGGGGGGGGAACCGACCCCCCAAGGTTTTAAAAAAAATTGCCAGGGGGTCAGATTTGGACCCCCGAGCAGATTCTTGTCTTAATTTGGGGCCCTTAGGCCCCAAATAAAAAAATTTGGGACCCCTAGGGCCCCAATTTAAAGTATTTGGGGACCCAAATTAAGACCCCGAGCAAAAATCACAAATCCCACCCTGGTGGGACCATTACATTAGGACAATTATTAGTAGATCGTAGGTGACTACTTCTGAAGGTCGCGAAGTTGGACACAAGTCTAACGTACGATTCTATTGTATCTGTAAATATTGGACATCTCGCCGTCAGTAATGACACTTGTTACCTGTGCGCTATATCTTTTAATTAAGGATTACCTCCCGTGCTATCTCTTCTGATTATAACGATTAACAAAGACTTCATTTTGAATACAAAAATTATATGTAAACATTACATTTTATTCTAAAATTTTCCTGCAGTATTTTACATGGTAAGTAATTATTGTTATTTCAGGCTTAATAGTATTTATTTAGTGCAAGCTAAATAAATAAACATCTACTCAGTAATCTTATCGGCGATATCGCACATAATGAAGTCAACAAAAACCCGATTTAAAATAGTTCCCATCCTACAACATATATTAATTATAATCAAAGTATTATATCAAAAACATACAAATAGACATCCTGCTTCAGATTCAAAATATGAATAGGGACTAAAAGTGACTAGGTATGAAAGAATGAATTTTCTGCTTGAAATAGCACACCATACACAATTTTATTATACATGTAAATAGTTTGATAAACAGATGAAAAGCAAAAACACTTCGTTATTATAAAATTGAATAAATATCATATTCGAGTAAATACGCATAGCCTATATCCTTCTTTCAATTACACATTACAAAATGTAAATTGAACGTCAGTTTCTTATTTTAATGGTCCGTTTCTGACAGCATCCTTCGATGTGGAAGCAGACGATGAACTTAGTTGCTTAATTGGCTTTGCTTAGTTGGCTTTGTTTAGCTTAATTGCTTAATTGGCTTCGCTTAGCTTTGCAGCTTAATTGGCTAAGTTATCCTTGACACATGACCAGTTAGGTTACTACCAGGATACCAGCCCGTCTGGTTGGACAATTCAAACGCTATCGGATACGTCCCTGATGTCGTCGTCAGATTATGAAACGAACGTTAAATTCGCATTATTTTATTGAATAAAATGGTCTATGTAGCCTAAATTCACTCAAAACTATAATTATTTTTCAGCGGTAACTATGACAGATAAATTTTCGAAAACCTCCTTGATATCGGACAGATCCCATGCAACTCTCTTTATAGTCATACTACTGGGTAAGCTTTCTTTTCTAGTTTAATTTGAATTACAATTAATTTTGAATGAAAATCTCCAAATCGCGTGCATCAGTATTCTGTGGATTTCAACCAAACAATTATCTCTTCACTGCGGTTGCGGTGAAGATTGGACTGCGGTTGGAGACGTCAGTGATATCGTCGTCAGATGATGAAACGGACGTTAAACCCATATTAGATTGCATTGTATTCAGTAGGTTCACTTATCCAGACGGTCGGTCCAAGAACTAAATTCTTGGTTATTCGAACAGACTCCATGTCAATCGGTATCATTAGTGAAAATATGATTTCAATCAAGTAAAGATTTTAATCTGAGAATTGTTAAGATGCACTATACAGAAGTTACTTGATTGATGGATCGACTGATTGATTGATTGGTTGATTGATTGGTTGATAACTTCGGCTTTAGCCTGTAAAGATTAATTTTCATAATAGCTATATGTGAAAATCAAGTTTTCGACAGAAGGAAGCTAAGATTTTACGGTAGTTTATAACATAACATCTAATGGGTCAGGAAGCATCATAAGCTTGTTTAAGCTACATATAATGGACAATTGAGAGCAAAGTAGCCATGGAGCAAAGCGCCACAACCGATGTGGCAATATCTACCATTCTGAGGCTTCTGCTTTATATCATAAAAAATTGTGTTTTTTTCAACAATATATCAAAATGGTTTTCATAATATTTATTTTTTTTAGTATTGATTAGATTTAACGGTGTTCTACATTGCTGGTCGAAAATTATAATCTTGCAGTTTATGGTTTTGAAAATATTTTGCGAATTTAAAAAAAAATTATTTGGTCATTGGTCCGCTTTGCATATGACCTTCCATATGTTATGTTATCGGTGAAGTATTATGGCTAAAAGGTAATCATATATTTGATTGATTTTAATCATTGCAATTTCGTGCTTTTGTACTACGCGCAGTTTCATAAGATTTGATATGAATTGTAAATTGCTCCCTATCGTTCTCTCTCTCTCTCTCTCACTCTCTCTGTCTCTGTCTTTCTGTCTCTGTCTCTCTCTCTATCTATCTCTCTCTCACTCTCTCTCTATATATATATATATATATATATATATATATATATCTCAGTGCACTGCCCAACGGCAGGTCCATTGCATATAACAGTAGAGTTTCGTATGCCATATTTTATTGGACGCAATTTTGTTGTCAAAGGGATCTCCAGCACCAGTGACTACGTTAGTCAGCTTCTACGAATCACGTGCATTTTTCGGTTGGTCTATTCTTATGCTTACCGGATCCAACACGATTTTCTTAATCAGAGCTTTAGCATTAATGTCAGACGTTAATGTTAGTGTGTAATATTAATAGATAATAATATAACATGCATATTATTTATTAATGCAATATCTTTTTGTATATTTGAACAGGATGTCTTGCTGGACTCGTAACTGGTATGCATTATTTTTATTATTTTGCATTATTTAATGAACTCTTAAATGAAATTAACTAATCGATGTAACCAGGATTAATGGGGAGGACTGAACGGGGCATGTCCCCCCCCTCCCCCGGCACCCCCCAGATTTGAAAATTATTACAATTTGACCAATTCAAATAGCCATTTTTGGTCCGTTGCCCCCTCGATTAGCCTCGATTCAATCCGCCCCCTCCAGAAATAAATGTATGTAAACAACTATATTTCCTTTCCATTCCCTGGAAAGTTCTCGGCATGCGCCACTGACTGTACTAATTATTACTTAAGAAATAACAGATTTGGTATTAATTAATTTTATTAATAATATTGTTAAATTAATAAATTTTTGTACATAAAAATAAGTAATTAGAATGAATTGTCTAATCGCTCTAGACGAAATTTAAGAAATCAGTAATAAGTAATGTAAGCTTCGCACACCAATACTGAAAATATTATCTTATTGTCTCAAACTCAGCGGTCTGTAATAGACTCAGGTCTCTTTGTGGAGTGAAGCTTTAATAAGCTTAACCCAATCTTTTTGTCGGTAGTGCTCGATTGTGTTGAGCCGTCTTGAAGAGAAGCATCGTGCTTCTGAACCTTGACGTTAAACATACTCAACCTACGTTATTATTGTTGGATACCTCCTTACGATTGACTCCAGATTAGCTAAAATGTATTTTGTACACGTGTGTCTCAAGATTTAAACATTTTACGCATAATCATGAAGAAAAGCGGTTGACTGCAGAAGAAGGGACCACTGTTTGTCTATATGCACTGCTTATTTAATTAATTAATTTTTATTGTAGAATTAGGGTTAGGGTTGTGGTTAGGTTATGATTGGCATTAATTTAGAAAAATAGACATCATTTGCTAATAGAAAAGTGATTGATAGAATAGGGGTCCTTCTTTCTGCAGCGACCCGCAAGTTGATGAAGGAGCTGAATGTACATTACTACTAGTACTACTAGGTCTTGATTCAATGGTTTTATCATTGGATGGCGAATTTGTTGACAAAGAATTTTGCAATTTGAAATGTTTCTACTGATTTATTGGCCGCTCGTTAATTGATTGATTGACTGATTTTTCTTTTTTACCCCGATTGTGAACATTCCTGTGAGTTTTTATGAAAGAGATTCATTTAGAACGGAATGAATCGTGGCCCGGTTGCTCGAGATTGACTAGATTGAAAGAGCCGCGAAACTAGACCGCATTAAATCTCTAAAGAGAGCTTCTGCGAAAGGAAGGAGTCTCTCGCTGATTGATCATTGATTTAAAATAAACTCATTGATTGATTGATTGATTGACTTTGTGATTCAGTTCAAGGTCAATGCTCACAGGGATGCAGCACTTGCACCCCCACCGCCTGCACCAAGTGTACCTCACCACTCAATGGAGTAGACAACACTGGAAAATGCGTCCGTAAGTTGCAAAACAAAACACGTTCTCTGATATCGTCGTCGGATGACGAACAGAACGTTAAACTGCTATATAATTCGATTTTGAAAAATACTTAAATTAATTCAGTTATCCATTCCGTAATTCTTTGGTGCGAGTTCCTGCTTGGTATCTGTTTTAGAGGTCAGGCTGGTAGTTCAAATATTGTTGGAAACGTCCCTGTTGTCATCGCCATATGTGAATCCGACAATAATTTTCGCATGGATTGATATGCTGAGCATAAAATAATGAATTTGTATGGAACCGAGTTGAAGAGTTCGCAGATCCACAAGAACCGTTACTTGAACCAGTGAAGAGAAGAAAACTGACACGAGCACATCAATCGACACAACTTCCTTTCCAAAACAATCATGCAGATATTTATAGCAGGAAGCAGACGTAGAGGTAAGCAACGTAAATGTTGGATGGACATTCCTGAATGGTCTGATATGGACCTACAAGTCCTACTCCGTCAAACCGAGGATCGTGAAGAATGGAGAAACACTTTTATTTCTACGAGTCACATACTCCTATCTATGACCAGAGTGGTTACGGTTTGATGATGATGATGATGATTCCGACGTCGTTGATGACGTCGTTGATGACGTCGGAATTCCGATATCATCAGTGACGTCGTTGTCTTCATGAAAAAGTTCAAATCTGCGGCCTACGATATAGGTATATTCGAAGGATTATAAATGAATACCAGGAGACTCGAGAACACGAACGGCTACACTTCCCACAGCAACAGAACTTCACCGGATGTTGATATCTTACCCATAGTAACACTGTGTATATTGTAAACAGTAATGAAAACCGGAAGCAAAATATCAATGGCCACGGGTAACTTATTTTTCGCCCAGTCATCATAGCGGTTTATTTATCTTTTCGTAATATATCTTTAGGAATACCCTGTCGCTTTTTGAGGGAAAGTTATACCTACTTAAAGTACTAACTATTACCAAATATTAAACTTGAATTATCTCAACTTGTTGAATTGATTTCCTTTCAGCCTGTAGTGCAAGTAACACAGGATGCTTGCTGTGTACCACAACATCTGTGTGTGATACATGCTCCAGCAGTTCTCAGGGACCAGATAAGAATGGAGTTGATACGTGCAGCAGTGAGTTGGACTATAATAATTATTGTTCACTAATTGTTATGAATAGTTCCTAATAAATAAATAAGAAAAGTTATTAATAAATTAATAAATGCTACTGAATTATAATGATAGGTCAGATAGAAATTTTAACCGTTAAATATAATTGTAGGGCCTCCTCATTAAGATCTTAATGCTTACATTTCCTAATAATTAGGGCGATTATTTTTGGACCTAAAGAATTGAAATTTTGACTTAATTTTTGTCAAATTTTGACTTTATTTTGACCTAACGATTTTAACGTATTTTAACGAATTAAAAAAACGATAACTTCATTCTAGTAGTTATAATGAGTTTTATAACTATTAAATGCTATAAATAATAGTATTTCATGACTTGCTATGTACATTGTACATGTTAATGGGACGGAAATAATAGGCAACAACAGCAAAATCCGTCAAATAATCAAAAATCTTTGCTAATAAATTCAGTATTTTAATAATGACATTATTTAGTATGTCAACAATTGGAGAATAACACACCTTAATATTCGTCAACTGGGTAATTTAAGTCAATTTCAGTCGTTGAAAGGGAAAATTGAGCTATATTTTGACCATAATTATTAACGATATTTTGACTTTTTTGACCTATAAAGAGGAATTTTGACTTTATTGCTCAATCATCTAAATTTTGACCGTATTTTGACTTTATAACTTCTATCAGGGGTGTGATAGAGAAGTTTTGAGTGCAATTCTCCACGTTTCAGACCCTTACCAGTTACTGACTTGATTTTTACTTTATTGACTTTTAACCCCTCTAGTCATGAGCAAATGTGTAATTATGTATTTCTATTCATATTTAAATTTCAGTTGATTATAGACCTGGTTGATATGAACGACAACGCCCCAACCTTTCCGCTCTCACAGTACATTGTGTCTGGTATAGCTGAGACTGTCAACATTGGCACTGATATCATACAAGGTAGGTACAATCAAGCAATCAATCAAGCAATCTATCTATCTATCAATAATAACAAAAATAAATCAATCAATCAATAAATCAATCAATCAATCTCTCAATAAATTAATCAATAAATAGTCATGGAGACTATGGGCCCGACCAACCCCGATGGTGGTGATTTCATCAATGGTATCGGCAGACAGATTTCCTTACATACCCGGGATCAGCGAAAGATCTATTTTCTTTGGCAGAGGCTCTCAATAGATCTGCAGAGGTTTAATGCAGTTTGTCTTCGCGGCTCTCTCAATCTAGTTGATCTCGAGTAACCGGGCCACGATTCATTCCCTTCTTAATGAATCGTTTTATAAAACAGGGCTGTTTACACTCAGGGAAATAAAATCAATCCATCAATCAACTAATCAATTAATCAATCAATCAATCTTAATTAATCAATATTCAATTTTAATTATTTTATTTACTCACCTGTTTAGTTAAGTTTGCGCAATTGTTCATTTTGACTTTGTGTGTGTTTGTATGCTATGCATTGTAGTTTCAGTTTGGTAATAAATAAAGGAGTAAAGACAACAACAAAAAATCAGTCAGTGTCAGCTCATACAATGACAGCATTATATGACTGACTTTTTGCATACATATGCTTTTAAAGTGTTTCAAGTTATTTGTCAATAATACTATATTCACTATATTAAATATCCGTTTCCGTTTCCGTAATACAAAGTCTTAACTTGACGTCTGCTTTTCTGTTGCAAGGTCTATATAATAATCAGTGTTGTAATGTATTTTAAATACTTGTATTTAAAATACTACCCTAAATACTTTAGTACTTGTAATTTAAATGCTTTGGTGAGTAGATATTTAGAAGAAGTATTTTAAATACTTTTTGGAAGTATTTAGTATTTGTAATCTCTTCATCTAAATACTTTTTTAAAAATACTTTTAAATTTTATCTTTCCATACCAGAAACATTGAGCAAAACAGTAAAGTAAATAAGATTAAATGAATGGACTCTGAATGATTGATAAAATTAATCTGAATGAAAGAACAGCTTTTGAAGTAGGGCTATCACAACGTCATGACTCGCCAAGAATCAGCAGCGGCCACACACTTTAACTATACGGACGAAAATTGTGAAGCAGAGAATGTCGAGAAGTAATGTCTCTGGCGTAATTGTTGAATGTTTGCTTTTTGCTTTTCTTGGAAAGGCTATCAGTTGATGTGCTGTGTCGCTACTCAACTGTGAAGACCATTTGTAGTCAACTGAATGAGACCTATCGATTCCCGGTCGAGCCAATGAGAGAGTAAAATCTCAGATATAGGCCTACACTGGATAACCAAGCCCTCTATCCTTTCGTTGGTGGGTAAATTGGCAACAACTTGTGCGTAGTAGGCGACTGGAACAGAAGATTGCGAAGTTAAACACGGGTCTGTCGTATGGTCCTACGGGATCAAAGTTTGGCTGGCGACCTTGCGCCAGATTAATGACTTTGTCACCTGTGTGCTTCAATCGTTTAGGAGCGGAATCAGCTCCGAAACTGTGGGGTCAATTCTGGCCAATGGTGTAGGCCTACCTTTAATCTTTAAATGCGGTTTATACCTTCTGCTCCAGTGAAGCATCTTTTTCAAAGGACCATTAATTGCAGGATATGATAATGGACATCTTCTTGCTGACTAGTCTTAATTATTTAGGCCTCTAGCCTACATAAGCCTACTAATGACATGCAGTCCTTAGTTATTTTCTTAGTTATTTTCTTTCTACAATATAAATCATACAAAACGCTTTAACTTTGTCCCTGTAGGCCTAATGTTATGTGTCTAAGTAAGACTTACTAAATCGACCATGAAGGAAAAATATCTGCTAAAGTTGTAGTTTGTTTCATTTAGCCAGGGTCTTCTACGCCTATACATGAGGAATCGAACGGATTCCTCCAGGACCTTGAGGGGGATTTTAAATAAAATTTGTTTAAATTGCGCATTTCGCTCGTACCATTTTCTTCACTTCGCTTAAAACCACTCATGTGACTATCTCACTGAAGGTTCATCACTGACTGTGTGCTGCTACCAAACATGTATGCATTGCAGCAGTTAATAGACTTTATGCATATTTTTTGTTCATGTTCGAGAAGACCAAATTAAGAGAACAACAGTTATTTGTCTCTTCATCAAAATTAAACTTATGAGCGGTCAGAGTTTGATCCCCTTACTAGAAATTTGACAACTTCACACTGACTAGTTCAGCTAAGTTAAATTTTTCTGCTGTGGCAGAAAACATTTAATAATGGAACAAGTGAACGTCTTTTTAACATTTATCGATATAAATAACATTTTTTCTCAAGCTGAAGTGACGCGCTTTTATTAAAACAGGGGCGTAGTCTCATTGACTATATCGCATTCCGCTAAAAACTTAATTGGAGACCGTTCCTCCCAGGATCCACCCGGGCACCCATGTTTTACTCCAGTCGGGGGGGGGGGGGGGGTTCA
>JAQFZF010001306.1:0-14370 GCA_034695365.1 Enchytraeus norvegicus | reverse complement strand
AGAGAGAGAGAGACACACACACATAGAGAGAGAGAGAGAGATAGAGATTAGAAACTAAGTTGTTTTAATTCATAAAATTAGACATTTTTCCCCGATTACAGAAATGAAATTATAGCTAGGAATTCGTCTAGCATAGGATTTTATTGGTTTACTTTCAGTAATCTTGGCTGCCTCAATCGTGGAAGTCAGAAGAGGGATTCAGTATTATTATTTTAAATTTGAATACCAGTTTATATATTGTATAAAATGTATTAATTGTATTAAATTGCCTTATATTGGTTTAGGGTTTTATGATGACTCTGTATAAGGGGTTGTGTAGGACCAAGACTGGTGATTACAAGTTAGAAATAACTTTCTAAACCAGTATAATAAGTTAAGTTAAGAAGAAATGAGAAACGATGTTCAAGAACAAGAAAGGTTTTATTGACAATCCTCTGACTGGTTAGGTCGGTATTACATTTATGCCAGGCGAACGCGCAGCAGATCTCTGTGCTGTGATTGGCTGCTATAAATAAATAAACTTGGGTAGAATCAGTGGTTCAACGCCAGCCTGATGGAGCCGACCAATCATGGGGCTGTTAACATAAGACTAATTATAGCCAGCCAATCACGGGCACTAGGTAACATAACCATAGGTAGATCGGTTTGTTTATCAACAAAGCGGTGAGTTGAAATAAATTTCTTTATTATTATTATTTGGTTTAAATAGAACTAGCCGCACAGTGGCGCCGCTAAGGGTGGCCGGGGGTGGGGGGGGGGGCGAACGCCCAACTTAGTAAAGTTTCTCCCATTAGCCCCCCCCCAAGAATTTCAAATAAAGTATAAGCAATGATCATGTACAACGTGATATAATATGCCCCTCCTAATTTTTTCGCCAAAACTCTAGCTGAGAAATCTTGGGGGTGGGGTATTTCTAGGCGGGGGGGGGGGGGTTCGCCCCGCTAGGGGCGTCAGCTGTATAGACTGTAATAAATTTAACACGTAGCTCTGTATTTTGCGGGTCCACAGGACGATTTCAAACTAATCTCTTCCTATTATTCCAAACTGTTTGATGTGTTCTGACTCTTTTATCAAAAATTCTGTTGTCAATAACATTTGATTAATATTTCAGAATAGCCTCTATTTCATCTAGGCCTACAATCATGTAAGGATTCGGATATTATACGAGTACCGATAGTCCATGGATATCATACGTTAGTACCAATACACGGTAGTGAGGGAAGGAAATTATACATAGGCCTACATTTTGCATTGGAGTTAGAAGTATTTGGATTAACTTATCAATTGATAACAAAATCTCGGATATAGAACGCTATTCGCCGGAGTTTATTTATTTAAAGATCTCTAATTAGTATCTGAAAGTGTGTGAGGGTATCAAAGCTATTTTAGGCTGGATACTAAGAACAAGTTGGATAGTGAAACGGACGTCAAATTCCATCTTCAATCGATTTCTAAATAATTTACAAGGAATGCAACAAAGCCAAGAATGAAGCTATAAAGTGGATGATATTGTTTTATTAGCAAAACAGACAGTTAACTCTATAGTCAAAGATTTATAGATAATTCGAATCAAAATGACGCCAGATTCGCAAAAATTGTGGACAATTCGGACTCAAGGCCAGACCCTAGTGTTCCTGGTAACACTGCTGTGCATGGTGGAATACCACACTGTGGACGCATTGGTCAACACTAACAGGAAAAGTAAGTGATATTTTTCATTTTCTTTACGTATTCTGTAATTTTATTATGTACTTTATTAATTATATTACACGTGTGATTCTGCATATACTGAGGAAGGCAACGGGAAACCACCATGGAAGTCAGAATATATATCCCCAAGTAAAGGTTACATTTTGGGTGTGGTAAAGGCATGGCCTTTTTGATGGATCAACTTAGTGATCGATGGGGTGCTCTTTAGTAAGCGTGATAGCAGACTATGTAACAGACTATGTGTTTCAGAATATGTACTTTGGACCTGCCATTTGGCAATGCACTGGAGAGAGAGAGTCATTAGCTGTCGTTGTACTTCTTGGAACTCAAGATTCCCAGGACTTCTTGAACATTTGTTCTACAGGCCTATAGTTTATTGAATTTTATAGTTCATTTAAATCCCTTCATGTATAAAATCATAAGCTGTCTCTCTCTTAGGGTAGGACATGTAATACATGTATACAATGTTACATGTGGCTTGGACTGTACGTATGATCGTGTGTACTGTCCAGTTTAGATAAGATACATAGCTATTCTATATATATATAGAAATACAAGTCGACCGGTGTGTTTTGATAGATTAGTAATTTAGAGTTTGGAGCCGGTAATCGTTCCCTTGTGTCAGTATTGATACAACGCATACAGAATATATTACAGATTACTGGACACTGGGCTATATGTCCTGTTTTCAACTCAATCTATTAATAGCTGCTACCAATATATTGGCGATTAATATATATATAATATATTAATATATTATATGCCAAAATAATAGATTAATCTATTTTTTGTGTTTATTGCCACCAATTTGTTGACATTATCCTATATCTTCCTGGTTAAAAATTGACATTGTTATTGAAGTATAGGCTCACACTGACTGAAGCAGCTTTCTCTAATTAATTTAAGCCTTGAATCTTATATAGAACTATCTATCTATAGATATAGTCCATACTATTGAATTGAATTGAATTTATTTCACACGAATCAAAATCAGGAAAACAGGTCTGTAGGTCCTACTACCTAAGAGAGGATGCGAAATGGGACACAAAGGCCTGAAGGCACTAACACTTACTTTAAACTGGCATAGACAGTAAATATTAACTCTGTATATAATATGATAGACAGTTTCACTTCAATGTAGGACTTGTGTCCAGTTTCACTTTCAGTGTAGGACTTGTGTCCAGTTTCACTTCAATGTAGGACTTGCGTCCAGTTTCACTTCAATGTAGGACTTGTGTCCAGTTTCACTTCAATGTAGGACTTGTGTCCTTATAAGAAAGTGTCTTACGAATCTTTATAAATATAGTCTGTAAATTATTATTTATTATTCTATAGTAAAACAAAACATTTAGTTATTGATTTCTTCTTTTAATTTAATATTCTACTGTAGGAAGCTATCTACTGAAAGATTTAATTAAGCTTCTAAAACTTCAAATTTCTGTATTTTGTAGAGAAAGTTTGACCTCAACGAACTTAAGAACCTTTCTCTTTAGGACTATGAAACATTACCCTAGATTAAGAAAGGTTAATTATGCGCCATTTCCATTTCGAGAAGTCATGCAGAGCTTTTTGTAGTATTTCATAGGAAGTATTGCATTTTTAGAAGTCGCATCCAGTCTCATAAAGAATTTCTTAGAATTATTGAATGATTTGAAAGAGTTCATTTAGAACTTTGTCTTGTACACAGTGGTTCAGAAAAAAGCCCAACTCTTTATTTCAATTTGAATGTACTAATTTTATTAATTAAAAGGTTTTATTTAGCTTCACATGCATTGTATATGTATGTATGTTAGGGTGAAATATTGTAATTTTCATTCAAGCCAGGTATTTTATTTTATTTTCGAACAACAAGTTTAAAGTTTGGTACTGTATACATATAGATTTTTATTTCAAAATATTATTAACATGTATGTCAAGTTTTAGTATTTATTTAAAATAACCAATTCGGGAGATTGGTAGTTAAAGTTGGCTTAATTTTTTTTTGACTAGCGCTTCTGAGACTTAAGTTAAGAGTGCGCTATATAAAAGCTGCTGATTGATTGATTGTTTCATTGTTTGAACCACAGTGTATATATTGGATACCATGCATAGAGTATCGGTTTCATCTCGGTTTTGTGTTTACGTGGTTTAATTTTTTTATTCCTGCATTCAAGTTTATTCAGGACTGCATTTTTTTGCGCATGACATACTCACCCGCTGTTTTCTTTCTTAGTTGCTGTTCTCGTGTTTTGATATTTCGCAAATTCACTATTAATCGTACCTTTTCCTTTAACTTTTTTTCCTTTCATCATCCAGGCTCACCTATGCTCAAGGGTGCTGGAGTTTTGTCGCCTGGTCCGAGATTTGAACCCAGATCGTATTCCATCACTTATTTCAGAGTCGTACACTTAGCCATTGCGCTATTATCGTCTTCAGATGTTGAAATGGACGCTAAAGTTAAAACCCATAAATATTGCATCGGCGAAACTTTCTTTAATTATCTTGTTGTTCTATTTAAACCTGTTAATATAGACTATGTGTCATAATATAAAATTACACAATGCTACATGATGGAATCGCAAGCACCCAGTGACCGCTGTAACAGTTTATACTGAGATCCATTGCCCTAGGCGAGGGTGTTGCTCAAGAATGAATAAAGGTTTAACGTCCGTTTCCCCATCCAAGGATGATGTCAGGGACGTCATCTTGTTGAGATGGACAAGAATTTTTGTAACAAGAGTTAAGAGGCAGTCGTTGATGACGCCTGTGAGCCTCGAAACCCGACGTTAAATCTGTTTATATTCCACCTTCAGAACTGGATTTACTGTCGACTTTAGTGTAGGGACAAAAAAGAATTCTTGATCACGATGGGCTGATACATTATAGTACTTACACTACAATGAGGATTTAACGCCCGGTTCCTCCCATTTGTGATCAGCTAGATAGATCCACCCTATCAAATTCCAAATAGTATTCTTTCAATATCATCCGAGGAATTCGGGTTAAAAGCTAAGCCAAATGTAACGTTGACTGACCAGTTTCACGGCCTAACGGCTACATCAGTGACGGGTGAGTCCTTAACCGATGTGCTATTGGCTCAGTTTTACTGTCTGTTTTCGTTGCCTTGTACCTTAGCTACCACTCACAAACATTTATCTCTGTCAAAATCTATTGACAATAGATTTCAAAACCAACTTTTGATTGTAATTTTCAAATAGCATTTCATCGTGAATTTCTGCAGAAATTTCTTTAGAATTCTGCTGTTAGTTTCCCAGTAAACCAACTAATCTCCAGGCTATTTTTGGTAACTGGATACCTAGAGGGAGGGGGGGGGGGTGATATTTGCGGCAGTAACGACGGTTACAATTAGTTGACTCGGTCACGATTTTATGATTAGCGAGATTAATGAATGCAAACACACGAACACGCTTACAACGGCGCATCGATATGGTTTAACGTCCGTTTCATCATCTGACGTCGATATCAGGAACGTCTCTAACAGCACTAGGAATACTAACTGGTCCACTGAAACACAGTTAGCAAGTCCAAACATGTGCTGAAAGAGAATAGAGGTCAACACTGGTTAATTTTGCATGTAGTCACGTGTTATCTTTCATCGTCTTTGGAAGAAAGCACCGACGTTAAATTTATGTGAATGAATGAATTCATGAATGAATGGATAATTTGTGATTCTGAAGCTTTCTAGCGGAGTGCTGAAGACATTTAAGAGGCTGAGTGTAAAATAATATAACCATTGAAAGGTGCAGAACCAAATTGCAGAAAATAAATAGATGGATGTGGATTCTGAAATGATTTATGTTTCGAAAATCTTTTCAGAATGATATATAATTTGCGTGATTATTTTAATTAGTGATGACTGAGAGGTGATCTGGTTAAAAAAACGTGGAGTTTAAAAGGAAGTTCATAAAAATATGAATGTAAGATTGTAGTTACTAAATTATAATAATGGTAGACCATACAGCTGATAAAATAATTATATGTAACAAGCAACCGAAGTTAACCTCGCTTTCAAATACTGATTCTAATTTCTAACTGTCTCATCTCTGCACCATTTCTAATTCCACTTAGTCCGACTTGTAACGGATCTGGTCGGATCTTGGCGAACCAGGGGGGGGGGGGTGGATCACCACCCCCCTCGTAGTCAGAAAATTTGTGAAATTTACCTTGAATTCGGCATTTTTTATATTAAATTTATTTAGCATGATGGGCCATTCACATGACCGAATGACCCAACAACATGGGCAAGAAAGCCTTGGCTTATATGTACTCCTACTATATTATACCTGAGATGACGATCAGAATATATATTCCCAAGAAACATGTTACATTTTAGGTGTGGTAAAGGCAAGGCCTTTTTAATGGGACCAACTTGATGGTCGATGGAGTGTTTATTAGTCAGCGTGATAGCAGACTGTGTTTCAGAATATGTACCTTGGACCAGCCATTTGACAGTGCACTAGAGAGAGATAGCGAGAGAGAGAGACGACCAATTTCTGTTCTTATCCAAAAATTGGTCTATAATTAACATCATGCTAGGCCTATATGTGTCTTACAATTCGCTCCCCCTATAGTCAGGTAGCGGACAGACAAAGAGATTCTGCACTGTGGAACTGCGTGTATCCATTTGTGAATTCTTTTATTGGAGTGCTAAGTATTTGTATAAACAGAGTAACTGTTGTCTGATGGACCGGGAGACAATTACTGGTAGTGCCTCCTATTGTAAACACACGGAGTTTCGTAATGCACTGCAGTGCAAAAGCTTTCCACGGCGCTATTCAAGGGCGTAAACTGTGTCCGAATATTACAGGAAGTGGGATTGGGATTGGAAAGAAAATTCAGCTTTGGAAGATGACGTCATTATTATTCTTTGCTTTAGAACTCTGAACGGGTTCCATGTATGGAATCTAGTGGTTAAATTGCACAATGAGAAGTGTCGCGGCTCTGAAAACAGGTGCATATTTCGGATACATTTTTACAAACATTTTAGTCCCAGCCTTTAAGTAGGTGCCGGAGCTCACGTGACTAAAACTGTGAGGTGCCTGGGCTCAGCCCCGTCTGCCCAATTTCACCACGGGTGGAATCCCATCCAATGGTAGTTATATGATTCTAATCCCCGGGCTCGTAGGTCACTGATGTAGCCATTTGGCAGAGAAACTGACGTTAAATTCTGAAGATACAAATAGTCGGAAGTATAGAACTGCACAAGTTTTTCAAACATTTGCTTAATAATCTCTGTATGTTGTATTGTTACTACGGATTATAAATAAATGTTTCGCAGAAAGACTGCCTTGGTTGTGCCTTTATATTTATAATGCTAAGTTCATTTATCAGTCGAGCTAATGTCCAATGTTAATTATTACTTTCACTTTTCTTTCGTTTTGTGTTTGTTTTAGCATGTAATGTTTGAGTTCTTCATGTAACAATATATTTAATTATTAATATATTGTTTACAATTATACTGTTCCGCGGATTTAGTGGGCCGGCGGGAGGGGGAAGGGGACCGGACCGTTGAGGGGAGGGAGAGCGGGGGGCCATGACCCAAATGAAAATTATGACAATTGATTCATTAAAGTATTTACCACTTTGAACCTTTGCTCACTCTCTCCCCCCCCCCCCCCATCGATTGACCTCAATTTAAAATGGATTCCCATTGATTAAAAAATGTATTTTGAAAACAGATTCCCATAAAAAATATATAGATCCGCCATTGAGTGTACCACTGTACTCTACAAGTTTTTGAGCTGTTGGTTATTACTCTGAGGGTCCTATTGGCCTCATTCTGACACTTTTGTCTATAATTTTAGGTCATTTGCTAGAGCATTATAAATCTCTGAGATATATTGCCTTCTGCAAATTAAAGCAGATCTTCGCTTTCAGAGCTCTGCTCTATAAATATATCCACGCATTCTCTATCTATTCCCTGATCGCAGAGCACTTAATTTTAGGGTTGTGTTGGTTCCAAAGGGGGGGGGGGGTGGCCCCCCGCCGTAAGCCCTATATTTTGCGAAAATGGTTATATTTTTACCGACAACTAAATTGTTTCTCTACTTTTTGTGTTGTGTTTATTTCATATCGCCCCGAAATTTAAATAGCCAAGTGCTTTAGGATTGACTTAAATCAGTTTTAACTAATGAATTTTTTTTCATACATCAAATTCAATATTGATTAAATTTTCGTTATCTAGAGACTGGATGTATTCAATATTTGTCTTAGTATGTATTTCTGCTTGATCTAAGCCTGTAGGCCACATGAAAATTGGTTAAGTCTTCACCGTTACGGTATATATTTAAAAGTATGAGTATAAATTTGAATTTTATTTATTTTATTTATTACGTATGACTAGTTAACATAATTCTATGATTTAGTTATTTAAGTATGAATTATTTGGTCAAATTTAACATAGATATGATTTAGTATGATTTATTTGGTAAAATTCGACATAATTCTATGATTAAGTATGAATTATTTGGTAAAATTCAACATAATTCTATGATTTAGTATGAATTATTTGGTCAAATTCAAAATAATTCTATGATTTAGTATGAATTACTTGGCAAAATTCAACATAATTCTTTGATTTAGTATGAATTACTTAGCAAAATTCAACATAATTCTATGATTTAGTATGAATTACTTGGCAAAATTCAACTCAACTCTATAAATAATATCTTGTCTGATCCCTCGCAATCTATAGTTCTATAGCCATTCATGGTCCAGCCATTATCAGTTGTTTGCTGTGCTTCATATTTCCATCACGTCTGTCGTCCTTCAGTTTATTGCGCGATAGCTTTCAACGCTTCGAGTGAATGTTTGATCAGAATGTTTGACGTCCGAGGTTCGAATCCCAGAGGGGCTGATCGTAGAGCAAAATCTCGGATAGACAGGTGCCGGATTAATTGAAATTATTAAATTCTGGTTTTATTGGAGGATTGCATTCACCGAGAACTGCACGTGTTCATAGAGCTGACTACGAAGAGACAGATCTGTATAAATGTACAAAAATTTGTTCTTTCATATTCGTGAGTGTAGACACTTTATTTCGTTCTTATTTTCTACAGTTTTACACAAATCCCCTATCTCTTTCGTTGTTATTTCCTCAAATTAGCCTTGACTGTAGTTAATGGCATATGAAATTATATGTATGACATTTTTTACGTTGTCTACGTTTTATTGGTTTAGCTTTGGCTATTTGTGAAGGGATAAACATGTTGGGTTTATATAAGTGCCAATTAATGAAGGAAAATTCAGACTGTATAATGCATAGATGTAAACGATAGCTTTATACAGTCTGCATTTTTCTTGCAAAGCACTAGATAGACATACCGATAACTTATAAATACGTTAGAATTCAGTGTAAAACACAGGCTCACATGTGACTTTTTGTCGAGTATACCTCTTATAGTATTTAGCTGGGTTGACTCGTTTAGCATAAATTGCGTAAAACTCTACCGGCGTACTACCACTAGCAATGGCATGGCAATGAAATATTGAGATAACATGGCAGAGCATAGAGAGTGATAATTGCAGCCATTAACTCACACTGTATAATAGTGGGTAGCATTAGAGTAAGGTGGCGAGTAAAAGCTGATGGCTGTGGTTAATGGCATGGGATAACCCCTGGTTAATATGATTTATCTTCATATTGTGAATGAATGAAGCTCAGAAAAATTGCGCTTTCAGAGCGCCATTTTCTGAGCTTCAGGTACAGTATTTCAAGCCAGTGGTCGTGAAGTCATTTCCAATCTTGCAAAATTTTATACCCAAGCAACGCGTAACTAAGGCAAATCCTCCGTTACCATGCGTTACTAGGCAAATCCTCCTTTACAACTGGCTCCGCAACTCCTCCGTTACAACGCGTTAGGCGACGCCTCCGTTACAACGCGTTAGGCGACGCCTCCGTTACAACGCGTCACTTGGCAAAACCTCCTTGCCTATGATGTTCTACTATGGCATATGACGTCCTTGACATCGCCTTCGGGAGAGAAACTGGACGTTAAATCCTCATTGATAGATTGATTAGGTGATCTTGCCGGACCTTAGCTGGTGTTGACTAAAGTTTTCGTTTGAGACGTTCGTGACATCGTCGTTAGATGATGCATTTAGGATGGTCAAACCTAGTTGTATATTTCATAATGCAATATATTGTATTGCATCGCATACTGGTCAACCTCACTCTTTTTTTGGCTGCAACTGACCAGTGGTCAAGCATTTGATTGATGCATTGCTAGAAGGTCATGATATAGGAAAGTTATTGTAAAATGTGTGTAGGGATCACACATTACATTAATGACTGTCTTGTGGCTGTTGCTGTCTGTGACGTCATCGCAATCAATACCGATCACGTGACCTTGAGAATGTTGTGACGTCGAGTTGTCTATCTCTGACAGATGGCAGGTCCAAGGCAAACTTGTTGTGAAATATTTTAACTCACTCTTTAAAGGTTAAAGCCGATAGTAACGTCAGTTTCATCTCTCGAAAGGGATATCAGTGACGGGCGAGCCTCGGATTCGAACCCCGCATATACTGATCTGTAGGAAACCTAACCGATCGTGTCACTGGCTCCTGCCCAAATTAATTTTAATCCTCTTGGGTTAAAACGTTTGTAAAAACAAAATTAGTCGTTAGTATTTTGTTAGATAACTAGTTATAGGACTATAGGCTTACTTAACATATTGAGCTCGACCATCCTTTGCTTTTTCTTTGATTGAGTTGCTGCATCAATGCAACATATCTCATCAATTCATAGCCGTTAATTAATATGCATGTATGTTTGTACATGTATACGAGTAGTCTAATTAGAAATAGAATTACTTTGACCTGCACACTCACATTACATATTTGTTTACATAGCTACACTAGATGTACCATAATTCATAATAATATTTGCTGTACTTTGTCCCTTGTATAACTGAACAAGTGTCAGGCCTATACTTGCATTAAATAGTTCTAACTTTCTATAGACTAGAAGGCTTCTAACAAATCCTCTTTATTTTATTACTTTTATTATAAAGTATTTATTATTTATTCATTAGATTTGCTGGAGACAGAGATATTGGGAAAACCATGACCGTCAAAGCTGGGAACAGGCAGGACGCCTGAAAGAAGATGAAGCTCTAAATTATTTTGCGTTCATTTTAACATTTTAACTAATTAATGTTGGCAGAGAGATTTTCACAGCATACGCCGATATTAAAAATAAATTATGTGTGAAGAACTGAAGAAGCAGCCAAATCTTTCTTAGTTTCGCCAAATTAGAATTTGTAACGCCGTGGAAGATGAAACTTCATTTTCATAGTTCTAGACGCCTTAAAGTAAGCTTTCTTTACTCTTATATTGCGCACATGTGAATAATATGAAGCCGGTATATAGGTATCTCTTTATTCGTAACGAATACAGGGCAACTGAGACAACACAGCGAATATATAAGTGCCAATTTATTATGGCCTTATGACCTTTCACTTGCACATTCGATATCTTTTGGAGCGAATTTTATTTTTTTAAATGTGTGGTGATTTATATTTAATGTATAAATAAAATTTAAAAAAATTGCGTCAACCCGATTGTTCAGCTATATACGAGTGCTCAATTTCATAAACGGTTACTTCAAGACTTTAGAACCATTTTCTTGATGGCTGTCCGAATTTTTGTTTTGCATCGATAGTTTTTAAAAGGACTTATTTTTGTTTTCCTTACCAGATTGGTTAAAATTACAGCTCTTCAAAATGCCAGGAGTTACGGTAGACAGCTAACTAGTTTATTTTGTTTTAGTAAAATTATAGTAAGGAATTTTATGGTAGCTCTTAGGTGATGTGCCATATTCGTTACCGAATGTAAGCGCGGAGCTGATCCCGATCCTGAGTAGATGACTTAGTCATCAATCTGACGGTGAAGTCGCCAGCTCCAATCTTTTACAATTATCCAATTTGATTATTGGATCATATACGCCAGACCTGTGGTAGAAAGGCAGTAGAGTGAGAATAAAGTCTATCTACATTTCCACGTACAAACCTCTCTTGAAAGCTCTTGTACACACCGTACTTTAATGTACTTCGTCTAAACAAATATTAGCCAGGTATTTGCACTGCAATGCTTGCACTACTTACTACATGATAGTAGGGGCCTGCTAGTGGTTGTAATGTAGAAATGTTAGCGCTCTGTTACAACAAGAATTTAGTGGAATTGTTGAATGGCTACAAACACACCATCAAAGTTAATGCCAATCCTAAGGGATGACTAAAGTTTTGACTGAACATTGGAAAGATAGGACACATGCATTATTAGAACTAGGATTGACAAAATCTGGCTCTATATATTAAAACTTAATATTCTACGTTACGATACTAGTTAGTTAGATCATTTCGTGTAACCATACGGAGTTTTAATAACTCTATCTTAGTGACGCCATTATTCTCATGTTGAACTGCTATATTAAACAAAATGCATTGTTCGATGAAATAGAATAAAGAATAAACTAACAAAAAGCAAAAATTAATAATAAATAAAACAAAGAAAATAAATTGGTGAATGCTGGTGAATGCAAAATGTTAACCAGTTGATATTATTGATAAGAATAAAACTTAGTTTCAAGATTTAAAAACTTTAAAACTTAATTGAAGAGCGTGATTACCTCACTTCCAGGTTGTCGAAATATTCGTGTCGAAACTTATCAATAATAATTGACGTCCCTGACGTCATCTTTAGATGAGACAACTGGCGTTAAACCTTTATTGTTATTATTATTTTGTATGCTTGATGCAGCATATTATGTTTCGTTCAAATGAACTATAATTATTATATGTGATGGGATCAACTTGCTTAATATGTCGCTGCTATGCTCAGTAATAATCGAGATAGTAGACGGCACAAGCAGTAAATTGTGCTTTGGACATGCCATTACTGGGCACTAGATGAATGTAAACGTCCGTATTTCTTCGTCAATGTCAGGCACGTCTCGAGCAACATAAACACAAACAGGTCAAACCAAGCACTACAACTCGACATGACTATCCATTCTGAGAATGAAATCAATTAGCTAATCGCGCCCGGGTGTCGTTTTAATGTGGAGTACAGAGATATATTCCTTGCAGACATTATCTACGAGGATGCTGCAATAGAGAATGTATATACAGGTTTGGTATATAGTGAAATCGAACAAGACAATACGGTTTAACGTCCGTTTCATCATCTGACGACGATATTAGGAGTGACTGCAACAGCACAAGCAATAATTACTTTTCCACTCAAACGCAGCTGGAAAGTCACACTCTTGTGCTGAAAGTCACAAACTGTGTACATTGAAATTGGAGATTTTAATGATGTGATTGGCGCAATTTTCAACTGATACGTGACTTTGCAAATTTTGGCATTGTCTAGGGCTCAATGATATGAAGGTATTGTTATAAGTTAAATATATTATCATTTTTATAACTTAGACATATATGCGGAAAATATAAAAACTTGCACATTGAAATGAAATTGAAAATTGCAATGAAAAATGTATATGAAACGTTGAGAATCTCCCTCAGTTTTTCTCTTCAATTCCACATAATATGATCCCGTTATAATTTCATCCAACGTTCCTATTCTTGGTCTTCCTCTGACTCTCTTTCCCTTCTTTCTTCTTTCTAATACTTCCTTCAGCAAACTCTCTCCCTTAAACATGCCCTGTCTAACTCTTCTTTCCATTTCTTAACAATTTCATCAAATGTTTTGTACTCCAACTCATCCCAGGATGAGTTCTTCAGTTGCAATTTTATCAGTCTAACTGATATTTTCCATCCAAATCTGAGGTTACTTAGAACTACGAAAAACGTGCAACTTTTGGTTGGTCTATTCTTATGTTTGCCGAATCAAATGCCGTCCAAATCTGATACACATTCTTACATGCATCCCGGAGTAGATAGCTGGCAGCTAAGGCTGGCAGAATGTAACAATTACATTGGTTTAGAGAATTGGCTGAATTCGAGGTGAAGAAAGTTTCATGTCTAACATCTCGAGTTTATTTATTCTATGCTTCCTCTACTCACCACTAGCCACTTTCTGCTTTATTTCTTCACTTCGTCCTGAGGCTGGCCTCAAATTCTTTTTACAATTCTTTTTACAATTTTAAAATGTGAATAACATGTGGTAGGAATTATCGTCGAATTAAGGCCAAGGATGCTATGTCTTATGATGTATATTGTTGATGATATAAGTCCAGGAGTCGTGTGGCTTATTGGTATAGCGTTTCGACTCTTTACGGCAAAGATACGATTAACCAGTGGGAAGGTCGACTACAAAAATACCAAAAACAGCAACTAAGAAAGGAAACCATGTAAGCACGTGCGTCTGACATGTGTCGAAATAAAAGAAGACTAAGAAACTCTGAATGGATACCCGAGCGAATTCCTGATTCGTACGTCTATGATGTACTTTCGATATTTGAAACCGACGTTAAGCGCAGCTTAGACGATGTAACACTTGGGGCCAGTTTCTGAACTGCAAGGCAACGGCTCCGTTGCTTAGATCTTGACTTCAGAAATCGGTCCAACGAAGTTATACTTGATCTTGTAATTGAGCGGAAGCGGAAATTGGATCATTGGTTTTTGTTTCCGGTTGAAAAACTGAACGGCAACAAAATGGTCACGTGGAGGGGGGGGGGGTGTAGAAAGACACTCCGTT
>JAQFZF010001305.1:0-14371 GCA_034695365.1 Enchytraeus norvegicus | reverse complement strand
TCTACCTTTCACTGTTCAAGAGTGCTTCTGAGACTTAAGTTAAGAATGCGCTATATAAAAGCTTCTGATTGATTGATGTAACTGTTTGTCTATCTTTACTGAGAATGTTCGTATAATACAATGAACGATCGTCTTGCACCCCGGAGCAATGACATCGCCTTCGGGCGAAGAACCGGACCTTAAATCCTCCTCATTGACAGAGATTTCTCAATGAAAATATATGCTTATACAAGAGCTCTCGAAAATTGCTTTATTTTACGTTTATCAGGAGGCTGGATCCTGAAGTAGGTATCTGATATCGTCTTTGGATAATGAAACGAACGTCAAGCCCTTATCGTAATGTATGCCTAATAATAGTAATAACAATGAAGATTTAACGTCATTTTCCTCATCCAGGGGTGATGTCAGGGACGCCGACTTGTTAATAGCTACTTTTTTCTTGAACACTAAATATTAAATCTGCTCTCACACCCATTTAATAAAATTACTTATTACTAAAGAAAGATGGAGGAGTCACCACTCTTTCATTCAGTTTATTATAATTACTGACAAAGTATGGCTGTAAGGAAATACTGATAAATGATCAAACCAACCAATGCTTATAAATATTTAAAGAGAGAAATCAAATATTCGAAATATAAGATAGAGAATGACATATAATTATTAGAATCAATTGATCAAGTTGATCATAGATGGATTAAATAAATGATTTAAAACTTATTAAATGTAATTAACTTATCGAAAAACAAATAATATAAGACTGCCCTTCCGCAGGTTGCATACTACTTGTAGTACCCCCTACTAGTCTTGTAGTACAGAATTTCAATGTAGCACAGATCTGCAACCATACCATCATCAAAATCAGAACCCTACAAATCTGTATCCTGTGCCTCACGTGGTAATATGCAATCGAGAGTGAATGTCGATGATGATGTGGCCCTTTCAACGTTAAAGAACTCGAGTATCCGGGGTCACAACTCAATCCGTTATACTAGATTGCAAACGTGTAGGGCTGTAGGCCTACTACAGGTACTGTAAAAGCTTCCTGATAATGTCTTCGGGTGAGGAAACTGACCTAGAAATCTTTGCATGGTTGGGGAAATAAATTAGATAGACCTACTACATTGAATAGCAAAGTATGTAATATAGATACGTTAAATTAAATTAGTCAAATACAGTATGTAATTAATTTGAATTTCTTTCAAGTTTCACATAATAAATATTGATAAAACTTCCAACTATATGTACAATTAGTTTGTATATACAAATATAAATTCATAATTAATTATCAATGTAATAGGAACACAACAACGAAAAATAAGCATGGCTAAATAATAATTACGATCACTGTCATTTAGGCCTATATAAAAGTTTTTAATGTTTATATTACGCCTTTTCCCTACTTTTTCATATTTCTATATTAAATTAATTTTTATAATATCCTTGTAGCATTTGAAAGACACTTTTAGAAACTGAAGTTTAGTATTCAGAGTATCACAATACTACGATTGATACAGCTCCTTTTCATAACACTAACTAATTTACGTAGGCTAATCTGAAATATATTGGCATGACATTAGGTTAATAGTCTAATGTATTAAAATAAATTAGTATGGCAATGGTAAAATATTATTGTTAAAACAGTTAATATAACTTAATATGAACACACCAAATTTCATTTGAGAGAAAAGAAATGCATAAAATTGAAACAAAGATTATGGAGAAAATGAACAATCAAGTAATACACAGAGAATCTAATGAATAAACTATATTTAACAACAATAATACATGCAGAAAGAAACAACAGCAATGACAAAACTAGAATAAATATACGAAATCCTAAATAACATCTAATAAGTTACACTGTAAAGCAAGATTACAATAACACATAGAACATCGCGTAAACAATATCTATAACATATCCAAACAACATAAAGTTTACATATAAATACTACGAAGATAGTGAAAAAAAGAGATAAATATGTTGATGATTATAAACTGATATAAGAAATGCACAAAAGCAAGAATCGCAACAGAAAGGTAGGATGAATAAATGTACGAAATCCAAGATTAAAGTAGAATAATCTCACGATGCAGATAACACAATGGACAAAGATCAACATTTAAATTAAACCATCATTAATAATAATATATTATAAGGATTTATTCTGAAAGGCTAAAGATGTTTCAATTTTCGTTCATTAACTTGGCACGATGATACCTAAAAGCAAAAATAGTGTTTTAAATCATATGCCTAAATCTAGAAATATTTATGTAGAAATATACATCAAACCAAATAACCAATAATTCTAAATGGATCAAATATCATAGATAAATCAATTCATAAAACTCAAAAATGGAGACTATTAATAATTAAAGACTGAGCAAGTTATGAACGATCAGACTAATTGACTAATTAATATAAATGGAGATGTAGGCTTTTATATTTTACACAGTAATTTCATAATCAGTGAAAACAACATATCTTATCATGTTGAATAATGGTAATAAAATTCAGATACTAACTTTGCCGAATACGAAAGATATATAGGCTAAGTATTTATTTTAATGATTAATAAGCCAAATTTATTCGTTAATTTTCGTTCATTAACTTCACGCAATTGATACTGAAAACAAAAATTGTGTGCCTGGAATATCAATATTAAAGGTATGCAATATAAATATTTTCCATATATTTTAAATGTTGTAAAAATGTAACCATCTACAAAGATAGAAACCTATCTCTCTTGAGATTATGAGATAAACTTTTTCTAAAACGTAGGCCTATTTGTTAGAAATGTAAATAACTCTGACTATTAGTATCATTATTTATGCATAATTGCATAAAGGAACTAATAACTAAGATAAACCTATATATTATTACAAACTCGTCTAAGCATATACAAAAATACTGTAACATGTAAATATACACAGTCTAAAATACTCCATGACTAGATTATCACTATTAAAAATCTAATACATTTTTCCTAGTAATTATTAATCAAGTTTATCAACAGTTTGAAAAACACATTCAGATATAGATGCAATGATCAATGTTTATAATTCTAACAGCCTTCACAAAGGTGAATATATTAAATATTTGATATAAAATTTAGTCGTTAAATGTTATCATTATCAAGATCTGATAAATTCAGTCCACGAATTAAACGTCAGCAACAATACAAGGCAACAGTAAATGCATATATGCGCGTGAAAATCAGCTTCATTATTAATATAGAGCTGTCCATAAAAATGTTAGTTGTAATGCAGAATGGAAGTATTTTTTTCACATTAAAAAATACACTAATGCAGAATGCTCGTATTAATGCAAGCGGGGATTCGCGTCAGTGGGCATACTCATTCAAGGAACATATTAAGAGGGGTCTCACCTTGGTTTAAAATAATGTATTTTCCTATGTCTATAAATATTTGCTAATAACTTTTATTTTTTGTTATAAGCAGCATGTTAAACCACCCCAGCTTACCGGGGTTACTATTTTCATTTGCATCAATCACTCAAATATTTACCGGCAAGCATGCACACATAATACATACTGACAAATATATAAACATATGCCGACAGACACACACACATACTGACAAACATACAAACATACCGACGAACATATGAACACACTGACAAACATACAGACAAACATATAAACGTACAAACGCAAATACATTCAGCAGTACAAATACAAACATTCACTAGAAGTTTTGCTACAAGGCGGGTATTACCGAGTAACCTGACCCTGCCCCTGTGGGCCCCGGATACCCCGGGGTCTTGGTCTTCTTGAAGGAGACCTGAAGGACCCTAGTACCCAACTGATAACCATTCAATGACGCCACCGCAACCATCGCCTCCTCGTAATTCGTCATCGTCACAAACCCAAAACCCTTGCACTTCTGGGTTGTGAAATCCCTCATCACTTTCACATTCTGCACGGCCCCAAATGGGCCGAATAGCTGCCATAGAACATTTTCTTCTGTCTCAGGGGCGAGGTTATATATAAATATACACCAGCCGCTACCCCCACCCAGTCCAATATTTCCTACCCCATTCAGTAGACCGAGGGCGGCAGAAGACGCGTTATTTCCCCCGCCTCCACAGGTTAGGGAACAGCTACCGTCCATGGGACCGTATCTACAACAGCAACAGAATCAATAAGAGTGGTACCGTCGTCCATGATAACGCTATAAAGTCAACGTTATCTATTTTGAAAAGCCACGAATTATGTAAATCCTGTGATAATTTGTCAGTCCGACTCTTTCTTTCGTCTCTAGTAGCATTAGATTATTCAGGCCTACTAGTATATAGGCCTACTATAGCATATAGGCCTACTAGCATATACGCCTACTTATTCCTGCTATACGAAGCCTAATATTAAATAACTAAAACAATGCTAATCGATTAATAAAGACTAATTTGTAAAGCTAGAGCAAAAACTCGATAAAAAATATAAAAATAACTAACCGGGGCAGAGGAAAACTTCAGAAAATCCGTCCAAGAAAGTGGCTCTAAGTGAAAGTACTTAGGCCTCGATATATCAATTCAAAGAATGAAATGAGTTTACATTTATTTGTCTACTTTATCATAATAATTCAACATTTTAACTTGTGTGAGTCTGACAGAGTCAATATTTGACATTTTAAACACCCTTATATAAGAAAATTATTGAATATAATTGTCAGATGCCTCATTAACTTCGTACTATGTTATACCATGCCTTAATTAGACTAGCCAATTGGTATGTCTAGTCTAGCCAAATATTGTCTTAGCTTATAGAAGATTATCGTCTACATAAGAGTGTCGTCTTTAGTAACATATTGTCATTAATACTGGACAGTAGGTCTAAAATATATTTAGTTATATTTACAATTATATTTACAATGTATTTTCCAACCTGAACTTTCCCGCAGCAGCAGCTGCAGCAACAGCTGCTGGGTGTTGTGCAGCCACCCCTCCCTGCAGTAGACGTCTGGACTGTTGCCCCAGCAGGGGGGCGAGGGCCTGAGGAATGCAGGGGGGCACCAGGGGGTTGAACTTGGACGTGGCGCTGGTGGGGCAGTTAGCGAACTTAACGGTGATGGGTTCTGTGCAGCTGGTGGGGATGGTACCGTTGAGATGCTTGATGGCACGTTCTGCCTCCTGGCGAGTGTCATAGCGAACAAATCCTACACCCTTTGATAAACCTGAAACATTTATAAAAATTGTCTATTGACGAAACTAAAACATTCAATATAGTTTCAGTGTAAATCAGATGCGTTTTACACTTTAAAAGTTAAAATATCTATATTTATAGTCATTTTCTGGAATAGTCGATCTTTTGTAATATACGATAAAAAAGTCACTTGTGGGGTCTTTATAACAAATTCGTTATAAACGGTGGTTTAAATGGAGTGCAAGGTATTTGATTTGGCCATACTTGCTCCACCCAGGGTGTCTTAGGCTGGAACAGCTTCTGCATTTACCCATCCAGTGGATGGGTGTGATCACTGTGATGGGTGTGAGGGGTGGATGGCACGCACCCCTCAATCAATCAATCAATCAATCAGCAGCTTTTATATAGCTCACTCTTAACTTACACCACCCCTCACACTCTGTGTACACCCCTCGCACCCTGTGTACACTCCCCATACCCTGTGTACACCCTCGCTCTTTGTGTACACCCCTCACACCCTGTGTACACCTCTCATACCCTGCGTACACCCCTCATACCCTGTGCACACCCCTCACACCCTGTGTACACCCTTCACACCCTGTGTACCCATACACCCCTGTATACACTTCTCCATCCCTTGATTAACTCCCAGATATTCTGATCACGTCGTTGTCATGGCAACTCATCTTTGACTCACATCACGTGACCGCCGTCTCGCTGTTCTTGTTATTGCATTTCTTTCTAAACCTGCTCCGCTTCCTTCTCCCTTAATGTCTTCTTCCTTTTTCTCTCACTCTCTCTCTCTCTCTCTCTTCCACTATCTCTCTTTCGCTTTCTCTCTCTCTCTCTCTCTCTCTCTCTCTCTCTCTCTCTCTCTAACTCCCTCCGTCCCTCTCTCTGTCTGTCTGTCTCTCTCTCTTCGTCTCTCGCTCTTCTTGGTTCTCAGTATGTCTTTATCTCTCTCCATCACTTGCATTTGTGCTTTGATAGTGACACACTTCACAGGTTAATCTTAATATTGTAAAACCTAGAATACACCAAACTAACACATTCATGAAATAAAAACTTTGTTAAATTATTGCTTGCAATAAATATATACGTGTATATTTTTAGATTATCAACGGTCTTCTACCAGGAAGCTCTGTTAAACAGTATTCCCCATATTCCATAGCATCCAACCTTCTTTACCGATGAAGGACTAGACCAGACTTGAAGCAGCATTTACACGAGCATAATATAAAGTCGTTCATTTGATTTATGTTTAGCAATATCGCTTGACGTGAATACATTACGTTTGACCAGTACTAAGGAATGAAGATATTGAGGGCAGCGGCTGAGCGAAAAAGAGGGATGATACCGAACGCGGAAGAATGAGGGGGGGGAGATGTTGGAACTGGAACAGAGAGGGGGAAGTGGTCGATCAATCTTGCGGATATTTCATTCAGGGAAGGTCCTGGTGGACATTGGACGCTCAATGAGGCTCTAGTCCGGACGATCGTAATGTATGGAGTCAAACTGCTGTAGTGACAGAATGAAAGAAACGGACATTGCTAGTGATAAAGCAGGAGAGAGAATTCGAGAGAGAGAGAGAGAGAGAGAGAAAAGAAAATAAACAGATGGAGAGAGAGGGAGAGGGACAGGGGTTGAGAGAGAGAGAGATATGAGAGATGAAGAATAACGACTGGAATTCCTATTATTTACGAAATAATTCATCTCCAATATTTAAATTCTTTATAATTAGTCATGTAGTCATGTAATCAACCTATTTATTCCGTTTAGAGTCATATTTTGTTAATTCCTTATTTAAATATACATTTTGCTCTAAGTTTAACCGGCTGTTTATTACATAAATCTATTATGACATTTCTTTCAAGTATCCTCTGACAAATAGTATTTTATTCTTTTGAGGAAAATAGATCTAGTTGCAGCCGGTTTAAGCCACCAAGCCTTCTGGATGAGCGGAGGTGCTGTACAGGAATTACTACACACGGACGCCTGGAATTACTCGCAGGATTCATTTGGGACATCTCACTCCCGAGCTGTGACTCACAGCACTAACCTAATGCATCCAGCGTCCCACCATATCCATATCCTCTACCCCACTCCCTGATACCCCCACTGTCACAGGCGGTCCAGCCTGAAATGAACCTGGGAGGGGGCCAAAACCAATGATTTATATTGGGATTTCTCTTAAACAATTGTAATAATGAGAGAATCTTGGTAATTTCCGAAAACTATTTGACTTTCAAGGAGTGGATATACCCCTCGCCCCTTGGATTCGCCACTCCCCTCCCCCCATTCCCACACTGTCACTGCAAGCCATTCTACTGTCAGTTTCCCATCATTGTAAATGAAAGTCTAAATGAGAATGCATTATGTACTTTCTAATGAGTTTTGCCTTGGCGAATATACAAAGTTCTTTATCTAACTCTTCAATGTGCTGTCAGACGGCAGGTCCAAGGAGCATATTTCTACTCAAAATATACTATCTCGCTCTTTTACAGCACACTTTAACCAACACTATAAGGTGATTCCTTTCATTACGGCCACACCAATACTGATGCCATTATTCAAATAAACAATTATGATTTCTGAGGTGCTATCTCATGGCCTAATTCAGTACCTTTGACTCACATCACTTTATCGCAGTACCTGACTTAATCGTCCCACACAAAACAAGTATAATTTGTAAAGCAGTCTCGAAGATCGGTTTCGGTAATGCTATATAAGTGATCGTCGCTAATAATAATAGTAATAATAATAATAATAACAAGTAGGCTATATTTTTCGATTGGGCTATTATCAATTTCCTGAACCTTAAACGGGAAATAACTCTTGTGGTTAACCTTCATTTATCCTACAAAGTTGCAAACCCATCATAATATTGTACAACAATATCTGTTATGATAAAAGTAAATAGACGTCTTTAGAGCTCGGTCCCAAATTATCCGTATATCACTCGCTCTGTGTGAAATTTATTCATCATTCATCTTCATCACTTCTTAATTTCTTTCTCTGTTTTTCAACGAACATTCATTATTCACTCTTCTTCCCGGTTCCTTTTTGTCTCTGTCTGTGTCTTGACCTCTTCTCCGATGTCTCTGTCTGTATCTGCATGTTTTTATTATTATTTTCTCTCTCTCTCTCTCTCTCTCTTTCCCTCTCTCTGTCGTCCCTATCTCTCGTTCTTTCTCTCTTCACGTGTTCCGTCTCTGTATCTCTCTCTCTCTGTCTCTAGCAACTGTCTCTGTCTCTCTTGGCCCTCTGTCTGTCTGTCTGTATCTCTCTCTCTCCCTCTCTCTCTCTCTCTCTCTCTCTCTCTCTCTCTCTGTCACCATCTCTCTCTCTCTCGCAGCCTATCCCAGTCTCCCTCACTCGTAACTCATCAATTATTCCTCCCTTTCTCATTACGACCAAGGCGCCTGGAATGCTTCAATTTAATCCCTTCCACGAGCTCGACTCATTCCACTTCCCGATAAATTCCACACCCGGACTCAATGATTCCATCACAGGACGTACATCTGCCGCCACAATGCACACAATTCCACTCCGTGATCTCCCAATACTATCCACTTATCAAACAGACTGCGTTTGGAAGCACCAAGGAATAATAAGATCGCTGAAAAAATGTTGTCATACAAATTCAGAAGCTTCTTTTACATACTTTTACACAACTGTCCACTTATAATCAAAATTTAATATACTACACTGGAAAATACTTTAGAATACAAGGTTGCGAGGTAAAATGTTTTGCTATACAAAATTCAGACATTTTTAATCGTGGTCTTAGAAAACTCTCTCTCACAGACTACACTGAAAAATACTACATTAACATGGCAACTGGACTCGCTGGCTTTTCTTAACAAGGCCGGATAGATTTACTTAACTATTTAGCAGACATAATTTTATATCAGATATTTACTACAATATTTACTTTATATTCTTAAAATATGATCAACAGATATTTAAGCAATTAGGCTTAACATATAAATCTTAACATAGAAATCTTAACATAGCCTCTCTATCTCTCTCTCTTGTTTATTAGTTAAGTGTTTTGTTTGTTTTATATAAATAAATAAATAATAAATATCCCCAACCTTTTATACTTATTCATAATGTAACCAACCTGTTTGAGAGTCACAGAGTATTCTAGAAGTGACGATGTTGCCGAAGGGTGTGAACAGTTTATCGACGTCTGTTTGGGGCATGTTCCTCGGTAACCCACTCACGTAAAGGTTAGCCCCCTTTATAGTCTCGCTGCTGGGGCGAGCCAGTGATACCTACATTATAATAATAATAATATAATTAATAATTATAATCAATCAATCAATAGCAAGCTTTCATATATGTCATGAATAAGTTAGCTCAATTTATAATTTCGCTGTTGGGGTGAGCCAATTATACCTACAAGATTGTTATAAACAAAAGTGGACAAATAGCGAAAACAGAAAAGGATTAGTTTCTAATATAAGAGACAATTTTCATATCAGGCATGTATTCCAGTAGTATAATCTAAGCTTCCAAAGCTCTCTTAGTTTTCCGAATTAGAATTGAAGCTAATGACTAATTTCAAGAATCGGCACTTTATTAGCAACTCTTTGCAATCTTTAACAAACTAATAAATTTGATACTAAATTAGTATCAAATTATAAATCTCGAATAAATAAATTATTTATTTGCTTTATCATAGACCATAAATAGACCATTTTATAACAAACCACAAAAATTGATAAGCACTGGAAGCATTATGCTTGATATCACAGAGATAACGTTGAGTCATATCCATAATTTTAACTTCTGCTCAGGTGGTTGACATTAATCGCATTTACGTAAATAATTGATGACGACTATTATTGCTTTTACCGCTAGAGGGATGGTTTCGAACCACCCCTTCACTAATGAAGTCGTATGAGTGACTAATTGCTTTGCACCACACAGTAAACAGCGGGAACATTATGGATTAACTTCTTTCGTAATCCAAAGTCATCAAATCGATTTCCTATTAATATCATCCCTGAGTTTATTATTATAACCAATAGTGAAGCCAGTTTTTGTATTTATTGACTGGTAAGAAACTGCTAATTTGAGAGATAAAATAAAAGATGCTATTGACGGCAATATTTATTAGCTATTAATAAGAAGTGTATCGTCCTAATTAATAATTATAAGTTGTAGGGAATAGACGTATATAGTATGGAATATTGTTTTTCAATAACTTTCAGGTACTCGTATACTATAGCTATTTGTTAAAGTTTATTCTTTATTTAATTTCAACAGACAATGCATTTAACAAAATATAGTAGTTCAACATAAGAAAAATGGCGTCACTAACATAGAATTATAAAACCTCTGCATGGTTACACGAAATGATCAAACTTATTCGAAATAAACAAAAAGCATAAGACTTCCATGCGATCTGTAGTGACGTAAAATATAACAAATAACTTATGGTCAGCAAAATAATGCATGGCATTATTTTAAAGTGATTTAAGTATAATCATATCTATCTAAATCCACTATATTACGATCAATGAGAACGACATTTAACTAATATATAATCAAAATTTAGAATCAAATAGTTGTTTCAAGTCATTGTAATAGTTAAATGCCACACATACAATAACAAATAATTGGAAGTCATTTTTATTGCAAACCTTTATAATTTTATTCTGTAGACGAAGACCATTTAGAGAGTCGATAGCTTTCTTGGCTTGCTCTTGCTGTTTGTAGTTTACAAAACCATAACCCAAGCTCTGACCTAAGCACAAAATATTGAAATACATTGGTCCATATACACACAATGGGCCATAAAGTAGTATGCTTACTTAGCTTACTATCAGTAGTAGTTTATTAGCAATTTAATCATGAAAGACGCATAATGGTATAAGCTAGAAATACGCAATAATCACATTCAAAACACATGATAAAGAAAAGTTGTAAGCAAAACGAGTTTAAATGAAATTAAGATTCTTCTTCTTTATGTATCATTTCCATTAAGGACATAGGCGATCATGGCTCTCCAATGTTATCTATCCATTACTGAGCGCAGTATATTTATTACTGTTTATATTCTTCGTTTCTTTTTTCTGAAAATTCCTCGGGTAGCTGAGTTAATGTAGCTTAAGTAAATTAAGATTCTCTCTCTCTCTCTCTCTCTCGCTCTCTCTCTCTCTCTCTCTCTCTCTCTCTCTCTCTCTCTCTCTCTCAGTGTACTGCCTAATGTAATGACAGGTCCACGGCATATAACGTTTCCATATCTCTCTATCCTTAGTTAATTAATATTAATAAATTAAATTAGATAGTTTAATAAATTAAGATTAGGCCTACTATATTCAATCTGTTCTTTATTGAATCTTTAAAAATATAAAAGATAAACAAAATAATTATAAAAATAGAAAATTCTATACATTGGATTATACCTGTGCTCTTGTCCCTGATGAGCTTACAACTCTCTACCTCTCCCACTGTACAGAACAGTGCTCTGACGTCATCCTGGGACATGGTCTGTGGAAGATAGTTTATTATCAGGTTCGTCTTATTATCCTCGTCTAACGCAATCGTCGATGACGTAGAAGATGACGTAGCTACTGACGTCATACCGCCGTTACGCTGCTGAATGTCGACGTCATCCATATCTGCGCACAGCGAGTGTTGCTGCAGCAGCTGCTGTTGCTGGTGGAGGAGCAGCTGTTGCTGGTGGTTGTTGCTGAATAGCTGTTGCTGAAGTTGTTGCTGTTGGCCTTGTGAGGACTCAATATCTGTGGTTACCTGAATTATGCAGAACAAATACAAAAATGTTATAATTATAATTAATTAATTATATAATTATTATTTATATCGTCTTAATAATAATTATAATAAACATATTTTGACCGGAAAAAATCGATGTCATATTTTTACGGTATTAAGATTACCAGTACTTTTACTAATTTGGATACGGCGAAACCAATAGTATTAGCCAATATTTGATAACTATTGTTCCTAATATATTATTTCAACATAGTGATCTAACGAAACTTCCTATAGTACCGGCCCATTTTAGCTATAACATCGAGTTTACCATTAACTAATCTGGTCTATTATATTATCAGGATACTTGTTTAAGTTAAACTATAGCAGAAACATGTGGATGAAAATAGAGCGCTTTTACTTCGGCGACGATGTCACAATAATTCGCTTGAGAAGACAGATATTATTTCAGAGTGTGTGATCGAATTAATATAAGAACTCTTAGATCTACAATTTAATAATTCTACATGCCAACAGCATGCAACATGTAAGGAATAATAATTATAAGGATTCCAAAGTGTCATTAATAGAATATCGGTAGCTGATCAGTGATCATAGATATCTATAATATTGCTCTAGCTAAAGCTAAAAAAGCTAAGTTTAGCGTCTGTTTCCGTATCCAAGGACACTGACAGAGCTAGACGTATAACAATATTATAGATATCTATAGATGTAGCTGATGTGAATTTGACAATTTTATCATTTGTCTCGGTTTGATGTCCTAATCGGTAGAAATACTTGCCTGATAAGAAAAAGGTCAGGGGTTCCAGTCCCACCCGGGTTCGTCAATTACAGTATCATTGTAATACGGAAAGAGACATTAAAAAAATCTTCACATTTTGACTGACAATGTACATTATAACTCCATTAAATATAACTCCATTAAATAATGGAGTTATATTGTGCGTTGTCAGTATTCGTAAAACCGTGTTTACTAGGAATTGTATAGGACTATCTCATGAACTTGTGTTCGTATCAATTCTTGGACAAATCTTTCATAATCCATTGAATTCCACTTAAGCCGGGTTTAATCTCTGTCAATCTCTCTTCTGAACGAATTTCTCTTTTAACGCAATCACGACATCACGGAATGTATTGCAGTCCCATTCCTTCAAGAGTCCGAGCCTTGCTCTTAACCCCGTATCTCAACTGACCAACTGCTTCCGGGGTCCAGAGGGATTAGGAAGACGATTGAACGTGAAACAAAAGAATTCCACCAGAGACTTGAGCCAATATCACGTTCCTAGAGCTGCGTAGGAATGATATAATGAGGATAAAGTGAACAGTAGAAGTTCTTCTTTCTTACGAGAAGTGAAAGCACGTAACAGTTCAATGTCAATACAGTACAACATAATACAATGAGGATTTAACGTCTGGTTGCTCACCCGAAGGCGATATCAGGGACGACTCAAACAGACAATGCAAGTGCAAGCAGTTCTATGTCACGAGAGCACACATGACAATGCAGAGACCGAAGAGAAAGCGAGATTCAAAATAGTGTAAGTCCATTAGCCAGGATCGTCCAGAGAGATAAATTAAACAGATCTAAGGAGAAAACAAATCGGTTTTCAGCTAGAATTAGAGAACGGGAGAATGAGAAATAGATGCTCAATAATTGAATGAACTTCATGGATATATGAAGTGATTGAAAATTAGCTGTGCCAGTTTCAGTACACGAATAGCAATTTGAGTATTTTATACTAGCCTGATTGGGAATTATGGAGAAATCTCCTATCCAGCCAAAGTCGAAGAGTTAAAAAGTACATCAGCAATTGCAGAATTTCGCATCAGTATAGAAAAAGAAAGAACTTCAGGCATGCAGAAAAAAACACATTTGAAGAGACTCTTAGCAGCATCACGAGTAAAGTTTGTCTAGAATGGAGACAGTGTAATTTTTAAGTTAAACAGAACTGCGAGACTGGAATAAGATTGATGCGTCTGTGATAAGTACCATTAGAATATATCGGGAATGTAATACAGATTTGCAATGACAGTACTGATCTGCATAACTTAACAAGCTACATGTGTTTTGTAAGAGCCAACTAACCCAAATACTGAACAAGATAACGGAAAACCACTTCAGAATCCCGTACTTTTCTCTTGAAGACCAGCATCTTTTTACTTGTGATCAAACAAAGACTTTATGAACCACCTAGATCCATGATTTGTCGAGGTGGTTCCCAATGAGCGAGGTAGAGAATTATAAGTCGAAAATTATAATTATAATAACTACTATATTTTATCTATACGTCTTTTTTAAACACAATAAATCTATTTTATCATATTTTTAACCCAGGGTCGTTTACCACCCAGGGCAATAAAAAATAAATAAAAATAAAAAAAATTATAATAATTTACAACAATGAATAATTATATGTTGTGCCTTAGACTTGCAGTGCCCTAGATCGAAAGATAGAGAT
>JAQFZF010001304.1:0-14372 GCA_034695365.1 Enchytraeus norvegicus | reverse complement strand
CTTGTCGCTTTTCTTCTTGTTACTGCAAGCAATGATGGAGGTCACCACGGCTGGCATCCTAGGTGAGCAACAACAACAACACAAACCTTTGTTGGTGACCATCCACGTCCACACTTCTTTCTCCTCGTCACTGTGCGCGAACTGACACTGACCTTCGTACGTGCACTTCCTCTTCTCTCTCACGTGCTTACACACGATGAAGTTACAGTTGTACGGAAGCTTCTTAGGCAGCGGCGCTACCTTCCTCCTGCCCGGAAGTATGATACAGACGCTATTCTGCTTGAACACGTGACCCATACCCTTACCGCTGCACCGATCCTTGCCCGGCTCACACGTAGACTGAGCACCGTTCTGCCAGCACAGTCCACACACCTCGATAACGTTGTATGGACACATAGCCAGAGGTTGTGGTTGTTGCGGTTGTTTCTTCTGCACGTGTTTGGGTGATGGCGCAAGCTCAGAAGCGCTGTGAACAGATTCTGGACGAGAAGATGAGGCGGATGAGTCACTGCTGTTCAGCTGCTGCTGCTGCTGCCTCAAGAACTGCTGGATCAGGATGCTCTGAAACTATAAATACAATAACATCTATAGTGTACGCACAATGTAGATCTAGGTGTCAAAAAAATACACACATACACAACATATATAATTTTATATAGGACCTACAATGTCCTACATTCGCAAGTAGTACACATACAAGCATACGTACATGTTTACTTGCTTATGCATGAGCAAAGACACAAAACTAAAATATTGACACAATCAACTGTTTAGCTTCTCATATGACTGGCATCCTGGGTGAACAACAACAAGAACCAGTTTATCCTAAGTTATATTCATTTCCTCATCCGCTGATGATGTCAGGGACGTGTCTAACACACACACTAACCTCTATGACGAGCTGATCCTGAGTGATGTCCATGTCACGTTCAGCGTACCACACATCTCTCTCTATGAGACTGTGAGCAAAGCGACACCTGCCCTCAGGTCTCAGCTGGCAGTACTGCTGGTGACGACACAGCCCAAAGTAAGCCGTCTTGTGAGAGAATGGGCGTGGTCCTACCATAGTGGCCCGCCCCTCAGAGCTGTAGTGCATTAGCACTCGGCTCTCCTACAACAACATTTAGTGCGTCAGTACTCAACTCTCCTACAACAACATTTAGTGCATCAGTACTCGACTCTCCTCAACAGCATTTAGTGCATCAGTACTAGGCTCTCCTACAACAACATTTTGTGCATCAGTACTAGGCTCTCCTACAACATCATTTAGTGCATCAGTACTCGACTTTCCTACAACAACATTTAGTGCATCAGTACTCGACTCTCCTCAACAACATTTAGAACATCAGTACTAGGCTCTCCTACAACAACATTTTGTGCATCAGTACTCGACTCTCCTACAACAACATGTAGTGCATCAGTACTCGACTCTGCTACAACAACATGTAGTGCATCAGTACTCGACCCTCCTACAACAACATTTAGTGCATCAGTACTAGGCTTTCCTACAACAATATTTAGTGCAGAAGTACTAGGCTCTCCTACAACAACATTTAGTGCATCAGTACTAGGCTCTCCTACAACAACATTTAGTGCATCAGTACTCGACTCTCCTACAACAACATTTAGTGCATCAGTACTTGTCCCTCCTACAACAACATTTTATCAAGTTTATTACGATCAATTACTTTATTACATTTACAATGATTAATTATTATTATTATTGGTAGTAGTTTAGTAATTGCACCGTCTTGTGCAAGAAAGGTCGCTGATTAGCCACGCAGTCTTCTGAACAGAACTGTATTAGCAATCTACACTCCTGATATAACATTTAACTTTGAAATAAATCAACATCAGTATTTCTATATTATTTCACTCATTCAATATGAAAAACATAGAAATAAACAATTAAAATTTAGCATTCACTTCTTATTTCTTATGTAATTTTGTTCAAGAAGAGGACCGTTTGTTAATGCTGCCGATTCTCTTTGAGATAAAGAATAGTCTTAAAACAATCAGTAATTGAATAACGAGAGGGAGTTCATATGTATGTAGTTAAGGCTAGGGAACTATTAAATATCAATAATACAACATATAGGTATGACTGGTATGTACAAATAGATGCACCGGCAATAGATCAGTTAGGTGCAATGCTATATATTATATTGCATATCTCGAAAATATTATCATTTATTAAAGTTACCAAAAAAGGCAATACTCTAAAATTTCATTATAAAATATTCACATCGTTTTATGTTCAACAATAACAAACACCACATAGTCAAGCGCAGATATATAGAATGTTAACCTGCCAGGTATGCAGCTCCAGTTGACACTTGCCGCTGTTATTCGTGCTCTGTGCTCTCAACTGTTGCCGACCTATGAAGCACGCGCCGCACAGAAATCTAAACTCACCGGGGTAACTATCGAGCAGAGCCTGCACGGAATAGCGAGGCCTGCTCAATGTGGATCTACAACGATCCATGAACTCAGAGAGACTGAACAACCCGTCCTTCTCTATCGTCCACATGAACTGCTCCTGAGGGTTATGAGCGAACAGACAGTGGTGTCCGTGAGGGCAGTGAGAGGGCACGAGGAGCGAGTTGCACATCCGGTGCTGACCGGAGAAGTATCGGTGACTGCGTCTCTCGCGTATCCTCACCCACAGGGACTCTGCGCGATGTTTCACGGCCAGCACGCTCTCCTCACAGTCGTGAATCATAGAGGAGTTCAATACGTAGAGAGCGATCAACGTGGGATGTGGCGTGAAACATTTCTCACACACTAATCTATAGTCACACGTTTCCTCCAGAGGAAATCTTAAATCAATCTGCGGTATTCTCGCATCAGGCAGACCAACGCCAGTATTCATGGATTGATGCAATGCAGAATTATAAATCTCCCTGCCCTGAAGTGGAATTCTATTATCATGAACCGATTGATTGAACTGACCAAAATTATATGAGCCTCCTGGTATTTGATTCTGCTGCTGGAATATATTATTAGACTGCTGATTGTGCTGCATTCCAAACAAACCATAATGCTCAATTGGATCCTGCAGAAAAGGATTACGAGATCTGTCATACATATTCTGATAGGCTGAAGCATAATTCTGCTGCTCACTAGGATCAGGCAGCAGACTTCTGCGTGCTTGATAATTCTGCTGAGTCATTGGATCAGGTAGAAGAGTAGTGCGATTTGGTATGTTTTGAAAAGATGATGCATTATTTTGAGACTTTGGTGGTCCAATAGCACCAAATGGATTCTGTCGATTATATTCTTGGGCTATCTGATTACTACTAAATCCCTGTGAATATGACGATGCACCAAATCCTGCCTGATATTCATTTCTTACATTCAAATCACTTGATGGATAGGAATTTCCTGCATTTCTACCGCAGATATCGAAATCTAGCATACTTTGAATAGGTGCTCCATCTGTAGCAGATTTCTTGTATTTATTGTCGTTAGACGCTACCCCCGATTGTTGTTGACGCAACACATTAGAGACATCTTGCTCGTTCATGTCCATCAGAGCATCAAATCTATTGGCAACAGTTTTAGGTGCAGACGATTGAGCGACTGAAGATTTACTTTTAGGTGATGATTTCTCTGACGACTGACTAAACGCTGATCTCTGGCTCTCTGTAAGGAACAATATATTTATATATAAAAAATTTCAATAAAATGTAACATATACTTGTATACTGTACGCAAATTATAAGTTTCGAAAAAATTTAACAAAAGTTATAAAATAAATATATATACACAAGTTGCATATGACATGTATGTAAGCCTAGCAAATATCAGATTCAACCAATTAAACAAATTCTAGTGCAACTTAAATTAATATTTGAATACAGGTATTACATGTGGATGTATTTAATATATAATCATGGGGGAAACAAATAGGGTTTTATTGGCAACTAAAAGGTATCAATATCATTATCAAATTATCAATCATTATCAAATTCATGTTCCATCATCTATTAGCAAACTTAACTAACTTGAGAACACTTCATAACATAAGGCAAAATAAAATTGAGAATCAGCTATGTAACCTTTACTAGAATATTCTCATAGTCATCTAACATACTCACTCCATTAAATATAATCTTAATTAAAATTAACTTCATTCTTAAATTTGCTTATACCAAAATTAAATAGTCAATTTACCTTTTATGCAGTAATCTTTCATTTTCTTGATAAACTCAGCCACGTTGAACTTGCTGTCCCTGTCCAAGGCCCACATATAGGCTTCTTCATCATAGTGTGGGTAACTGCAATCATCCTCTCTCACTCTACATGATATACCACCGGTGTACTGTTGACATAACTTGTAGTGCTTCACATAGCCAGCCTACAACACAGTGTGGCAATCAATCAATGCGATTTAATACGGTTTGCAGTTATAGCTCTTTCAATCTAGTCCACCTCTAGTAGCCGGGATACAAGCCATTCCGATCTCAATGAATCGTTTTTATTAACCCACAGGGCTGCTTACACTCGAGGTAAAAATAAATAAATCTGTCTATCAATCATCTACAACATTACATCGCATGATAATAAAAATCAAGCATTGTTTTCAAATCAATGAATAATAGAAGAATTCAGAACTGATACAATATCCTCAATTTAAATTATGTTATATGTATTAATCTTTATACACTTCCAAACATTATTACACTTACAAGTGCTCCGAGTATACTATACACTGTATGCAGTACCTTGAGGTTACGTGGTCTAATCTTAGTCCATTGAGCCATTGGATCATTCTTTTTCTTCACGAGCAGAACGCTGTAACTGCAGACATGTTTGAGGCTAGGATTGGCTCTATACCCCGAGTGACTGCATGATGTCTGCCGATAACACTGGTCACATCCCATCGTAAAATAATAAAGAGAGTAGAACGGGTAGGGAAGTCCTGTCCCCTCAAGTACCACAACCGGTTTAAAATCCATAAATTCTTGCATCCTACTGGAGCTGGATTGATCCTGATATCCTGCTCTGTCTACAGAGGTCGGTTTGAATTGCGGTGCCGATGATTGAAAGGCAGCCGAACCGTTTCTAGCCCCGACACTTGAGGATGCTGAAGACCTGGCTGTGGAATCAGCAGCAGTGGTTGGTTGAGTCCTAGATGTTTGAAAGTTGTGAGAGAATGAATCAGGTTTCCGAGAGGCCGCTGAGCATGATGATGTTCCAGAGATGTGATTCTACAAAATATAAAGTAACACAGTAATATTTGCCATAACACAGGATACAGAACACACTGCACAGTTTATTAATAACACGAGTCAGTTTAGACGACAACATTGCCCATATTATAACTACTCACAAAGCCATTTAGTCTGGTTGTGTCTCCTGGCATTAAAACTGATAAATGCTAAACTTAATATTAATTTTTCCATTTTTAAGTTAAAGTATGTTACTAATTAGCGCTTTAAATCAATAATTATAATACAATACAACCATACAAATATGACAGCAAACTCGGAGAAAGCTGATCGGACAATTACAAATATTGAATACATTTATCTGGTATTAATAATTTTGTTACTGAGCACCCCAATCCAATATCAAAGAACATAATATGATTACTTCATATCATAGGAAATACAGATAGCATATTAATTTCATTTACTAGTTACAATTGATACAGGAATAACGTCAAAAATTACATTATTTGAGGTTAATTATAACCTCCAAGAATAATTAAAATCTTAAGAAGTCAAATATTAGAGATATACCTTAAAATCATCGAGATCTATAGGAACAGAATCACTCCACAAAGTGTTATCTCCCGTCGTATTGTCAGCTGTAACAGAGCATATAATTCACAAATTATGAATAAATCATGGTTAAAAATATACAGCACAATACAATACCGTATGAGTTTACCTTCCATCTCATCGTCTCATAAAAACACTGGTCATTGCTATCTGGTCCAGTAGAATACAGCCAGAAAAACACAGATGCTGGGAAAGTGGTCATACATGGTACAAGTCCATTTATAAATGAAAGTACGATTCAAATTGTTAAGACTCAGCATTGAATAGCGAGCGCAGTAGAGCACAATTGATCCTATCAACGAGTAACATATTTTTAGCAAGTAATAGTTAGTAAGAGGACATAATTTTAAGCTCTATGCCACTATACATATATATCTTCTCATGATATTAAATACATAAGTTATACAATTTTATATCTCTATCGCAGGATGCTCAGCGACCTGACCTTTACAAATTCCCTGACTTTTCTCTGATTTTTCCTTGACCTACGAAAATTTTCCATGACCAATTTTTGCCAAAAATTTAACACTTTGTCGTGTACGATTTCAAATCACAGGCTTACGAAGAAAATTTTCTAACCAATGCGTCAAATGACAAAGCATAATAAATGTTGATACATACTCTATCTTGATAACAAACTCATATTTTTCAATTCTATTCTATTTCGTTCTATGTCTATTCAACTTTGCAAGCTACTGGAGATGATAATTTTTTATTATTATTAAGGAGAAACTATGAATATTTTCCCTGACTTGACATCAAATTCCCTGACTTTTCCTTGTCAGCCAAATTCCCTCACTTTCCCTGTTTTCCCTGAGTGCTGAGCACCCTGTATCTTGAAAAGAGGATTTCTCTTATTACACCTCAAAATTATGTTTACTGTGCCTTGATTAGCAATAAAATGATGACTTACCAGACTCATCAAAGTCATGTAATCCCCTAACATCAGCTGGCCTTGACCTTTGAACAACCTTCAGTTGTACAGCTGCTGGGACCACAGGAGGCTACAATAACATTGTGACAATGGAAATAATCACCTACAATCTATTCAGATTGCTACACAAGTCAGCACACAATATCTGCACACAGTACGCAACGTTAGGCATACGTCGAAAATGTTATAGAGATAATATTAAATATAGTAGAGACCATAGAAACTTATAAAGATGCCTTGACAGGGAGTTTTACATGAAACATTCAAGTTAGAACTCAATCTTGATCATATAAATCAGATTTGATGACGTCAGTTTAAGTTCAACAAAACATCACAGCAGTTGATGTGTGTTTAGCGCCAAGCTACAGTTCTAAGCCCTACAGGCTTTTCTTCAAAGCATTCTGACGCGATTGCACTAGCGATTGGCCAAAGAGGCAGCATGGACATGGTTGTATGTAACTAGTAATCTAGTTCACGTTTGGCATCCTTTAAATTCAATGAATTATAAAGAGAGGCAGTCCTTGTCCTGTCATGCATGTTGTAATGTATTACTATCCAAATCATGTCAACGTAAACTCAGACAAAGACAAAGCGGTCATAATAATTCATTATCTAGCAAAAATAGCAAGAATTACATTATCATTACAGCTACATATCGAATGAAATTATAAATAATGTTAAAGTTTACAAAATTATTACGAAATATTAATTAATAAAATCTATTAAATAATTTATTGTATATGTATTTTGCATAGCAATTACTTAAAAGTTTGGATACCTTAGTCTTATTATTATTATTGGCAGTTTGAAATCCTTGCATTAAGCCCACTCCCTCCCCCTCGCTCTCACTAGTGTCTACAAGTGAAGGGGGATCACTGTCACCCCTCCCTCCATTTTCCTCCCCTGCCTCATTGTTCAACGCTGAATACTTGCCCTTATACTGAGACTGCTCAGTGGGCTGTGCCACACCTGCAGCAACAGAGCAATAGTCTTATAAAAACATGCACCTCGAGCTACATTTGAGAGAGACACGACGTTTTCTAGAAGTTTACGTTCTGCTAATACATAAGAAAATCGGTGAATCCTATTAAGTTCCAAATATCAAAATTAGTAATATTAATGCTTAATTGACATTGAAATCAGTATCGATTTTCTATCCACTCCAGTACTATATATAAGTAAAGACATGGCATGCCAATTGCCCATAGGTCACTGCCCTAGAGAAATTGATAGATCATATTAATAACTTAAACCAAAAGCCAATTTTTGTATAGATACCATGCCACATAGGTATTCTAGGAAATGATGCTGACTGATAAATTGGCTAAATATAGAAACTTGTCATGAAAATAATCAAATTCAAGGACACAAAAAAGATCAAATGCAGCAACTAGGGACCCCGCCAACCATAAAGAATATCCTGGGAAACAACAGACTCATCGATGAAGTCTACTCTCTCATCTGAAGCATCGAGAGAACATTATAGAGAACGTTAAGTTTCATAGGACACTAATCATCTTGTCATGGTACAGCGTCCTTTATAAACCTAAACCTAGTACTACTCATATGTCAAATGCCCTATGAAAGATTTCTCGAAAAAACACAAGATTTTATATTAATGGTGCACACTGACATTACATGTATAGTGTACAATCTGTCCGGAAGAAAAATAAACCTTTAGCGATATTTCAGTAACTTTGTCAAAACTTAAGATTTCTTCTTAGGAGATAATTAGACATCTAATCTCCAAATTTGGTCGACAAGTATTGCAATCTAAGAGTTATAGAGTTTCTACGAAAATATGTCGATTGCCTCTTGTGGCAAGTCCTCCCAGATGGCCTCCAGCACAAGTCTTGACTTTAGCCTGGTTGGTTTTGGAGTGAACCCGTTGTGACGCACAAGTATGGGTCTCCAAAAGTGGTAAAAGAGAAGATTGAGGTCAGATGAGTTTGGTGGCAACTCATACTTCTTGACGAAATCCAGACTCTGCTTCTCGATCCATTCTTGTGCCACCACTATTTGAATAGGCTTTAATAATTTTTTTCTTATTGTTTCATAGAAACTCTGTACCTTTTTAGTTATAAATATTTTTCTAACATATATGGCAGTTAGATGTCAAATTATCTCCTCTAAAAAGTAATAAAATATTTTGAAGAAATTTTGAGCTTCTACGAAGTTATTGAAATATCACTAGAAGTTTGGTTTTTGCCGGACAGTGTAGTTTGGAAGAAGGCCGGCCAGGAAGCTGGAAACAGAAAATTTTAATAATTGATTGATTAAAATATATTTTAAAAACAAAATGCATATTCAAGATGCAAGAAAGGCCAAAGCTTTGTTCAATTGACAAGCCATTAATAACTTCTATTAATAATATGGTCATTTCACAGAACATAATAAATATAGGTAAAAATACTTCAGAAGTTTAGAACGTCGGATATTATAGTATATATTATAGTATATAGTATATATTATAGTATATTTTAGTATAGTAATATAGTATATATTATAGATAATACAGTATATACAGTAGTAAACATCCTTACCTTTCTTTTTAGATTTCTTCTTGGTAGGTGGAGCCACTACCTTTACAACACAACAGGTTAACATAAAGATTTAATTAGTTAATTCATCAAACGCTAATCATCTTGTTTATGTCTATTTATAACCGATATTCTGTACAAAACCTGTCGAAACTTGGTCGATGCCTTTACCATTAAATTTCTTCAACTATTCATTTAAAACCAGTGTGCTAATGATTCTAACTTGATTTGAAAATTAACTATCCTTGTAGGCCCTATATGAAACCTGAAAGTTATTCTTGCTTATATTGAAATATGACTATTTAATATTTTGACCTTAGTTACATACACCATAATATGTAGAACTTCATGTGTTTTGACAATCATGACATTCTGTAGAATTGCCCTGATCTACTGCAGTTTTTACGAGCTAACCAAGCCCTCCATTCTCAGTGGGTCAATTAATTGGTTGCAATAATTACGTAGCAGGTGGCTACTTCAGAATATTATGAAGGTTAATAGGAAGTGAGGCTGGCGACCGTGTCGATAGATTATTGAAAATGTTTGCTGAAAGTGCTTATAAATTGGATCAGCTCTGCACTAGGAGTCAGTATTGACTAAGGGTTACTTTGACCTTTTTGACAGTACATAGTATTTATTAACATAATAGAACACTCACTGGTTTCACAGTATCCACATTTGTGCCGGCCAGCCAGCTACTATCTACATCATTTTCTTTACTAGCGCTCTTACTCGCTGGCTGACTTGACTTCTTCTGCTCTTTAACACTCACCTCCACATTTGATGGCTTCTTCTTGGCCTTCTTACCATCTTTGGCTCCTACAGCATCCGTTGACGCTGACTGCTTAATATCTTGCTTCCCACCAGCTACTGAATTGCTATTACCTTTCAATGATGTAGCAGATTTTGCTGCAGTAGCTGTGGCTGTGGGCTTAGTAGCAGTTGCTGGATTTGTAGCAGTGCTTGATGCAGAAGGCTTAGAAGCAGCTGCGGGTTTAGCTGCAGTTGAAGATTTAGCTGTGGTTGCAGAAGTAGATTTAGCTGCAGCAGCTGTAGGTTTAGCAGCTGTAGCAATTGATTTAGCAGATGTGGGTTGTGGAAGATGCGACTGAATCTCTGGTATAAGTTCTTCAAAATCGTTTGTCTGATAAACAAAATTAAATACGAATACTTGGTTATTACTAGTATTCATAAGAATCTATTGGTGGCTCAATCAATATTTTACCAAAGATCAGATATAATAAGTTACTACAATGTAAGCTTTCACACTTTGAACTAATTATTAGCAGACCATTATAAACAATTAATTATTAAAAGTTATACAGATTAACGTTTCCTGAACATAATTCATGTGGCCCAGTTATTTCATGTTTCTCCTTGCATCTAACCAAATATTTTTCTTTTAACCAGGCTGTGGTCAAATGAAACTAGTTCATAGCTCAAAATATTTTTAAGAAAGTACGAAAGAATTGACTGAGCACTGCATAAATGTTAATAATCAACCAGCATCAAATAAAATTATTAATGAATGCTGTTTTACTTAAAAATAGAAACCTCAGGTTTTAAGACAGACAACCCTTGATGATAAAAACTGATTTCTCCAGTCTGCATTAATGGATATATTAATTAATTATGTCATGCCTGAAGACCTGGTAATTTAGCTTCGGCTCTGGATCGCGAACTACAACTTAAGAAAAGCTTATGTACAATTGTACACATGTCGTTTTACCTCTGTTAAAGAAACAATCACTCCCAAAAGATGAACTTTCAAGCTGTCGCCCTATTTCCAATCTCAACTGATGAAAACAGTGAAATACAGTTCAAAATTACAATTGAAAATGAAAATATCGCAGTGTTGATTCTACTAAATTTCTTGGTGTTATAGTTGACCAAAAATTAAACTGGCAACAACACATTGCATATATATCACTAAAAATATCTAAATCGCTGAATATTCTCAATAGGCTAAAATATAAACTACCAAAGAAATGCCTCATCTCTCTATATTACAGCTTAGTTTATCCTCAGTTAAATTATTGCATCAACCTATGGGGATCTGCTTATAATACGGCTCTTCACAGACTAATAGTACGGCAGAAACCTGCCATTCGCACTATTAACAACTCCCACTATCGAAGGCATACTGAACCACTTTTAAAAAAACTTAAAACATTCTTAAACTTAATGATGTATATGTACTTACTTGTTGTATGTTTATGTACAAATTTAAAAGCAAATTATTACCAAATGTTTGTGAATGTTACTTGACTTTGAATATAGATTATAATTCGAATACATATAGTTTGAGAAATGCTAACGACTTTGCTAGTCCTTTACATAAGACCTCTATTAGAGAAAAGTGCATAAAAGTTTGTGGTCCGAAGTACTGGAATATTTATCCCACATAGCACATAGCAGTTAGTACTATGCACCTATCAACTGGAGTTATCAACTGTTAGGTAAATAAACAGCCGAAAATGTTTAATTGAAGGTATATCATGCTGCGGCCATTGAAGCTATGTGTAGTATGGATATGATTACTCACGGAGACTGTTTTAGCTCTGTAAAAATAAGCGTATGTCAGGTGTGGAATTAAAGAAACACAAAGAGCGATATGTGCATACATCGATAACGACACCACGAGGACAGACTGTGCTCTGAGGAGACTGGCACTGGTTGGCGTTACTACAGACTCCACCGCACCTCACGCAGTTGAACCTTGATGTGCTGCTGTTGAGATTCAGCCCCAAACAAGTGCTGCAGTCTCCATTAGCCATCCCATTGCAGTCGTACACTGTGTAGCAAACAATATAGTAAATATAGTACGTGAATTCAAGAAGATCAATTGGTAAATCTACACATGCACAAAATACAATGTCACAAGTAAAGTAGGCTAAAATAGATCAAATTTAGTGAAAAAGCATTAATAATATGCATTTCAACATCAACTCCTGTTACAATAAATTTACAACGGTTAAAATGTTAAAAATTAAGGGGTTAAGGTTTACAAGGGTTAAAACGATTAATGGGTTCCAAGGTTGACGAGTGGTATAGTTTATTCTAATGCTATGCTTCATTCAGCTTTTGCATAAGAAAAAGTGGAAAGAAAGGTCTTACTCCATTGATTTGCGTTACTAGGCAAGACCACAGAGTACTCATTGACGAGTGAATCGGCGAGATATTAGATTATTTGTGGGAATTTGTGCCTGGACCTGCCATTAGACAAAAGTTTTAATAGAATGATTACCTGTTACTTGATAAGTATTTTCAACTCGAAAATTATTTCCCCACTTGACCACTAAATCTTCAGTTTTTAGCTTAGCAGTATCCTGTAAAATATTATTAATTGCCATATGAAAACTAGAGTTAGTAGAATAACAACAGAAATGATATAACAGCTGAAATGCTATGAAAACTTATTCCTTTTTATTCATACACAATGTTACACATTGATAATATAATATCTGCCTTCAAAGTGCTTCAATTGTTAACATAATATTAGTTGGCTTCAGACAGTTCAATAGACCTACAGTGGTAATTACTAGAGTAAACTCTAGCGTGAGTATGACCACAGAAACTTCGTGTTAACATATTATCTAGAGTGGAAAATGCGTTTTTATTCAGTAAAATAACTAATTCCAGACACATTTTCATGTATGCCTATGTTATCTATACTATGCGATATGTATAGATTATACTACTCCACTACTCCATGAGCTTATGTACTGCCTAATTAGGATCAGACGATTTGACATACACACGCACACTTTAAATTGACATCTACTGAATATCTCAGTTCTTGCCATACTTCGTAAAAAATAAATTAGCATTTCTAACCCATGAAGAATGAGAATAATTTGGAATGAATAGAATGAACAATTCTTTTCTTACAGCAGTTCTGAAGAACTTAAATTGTACAGATGTATTAAAACATTCAATATTGTTATTGATAAATTAATAGGGGCATAGATACAGAATAGCATAACAAAAATAAAAATGAATACATGTTCTGTCTTTACCGTTACACCTTGGCAAACAAGTGATGACATGCTATTTCTGACCGCTTGAAAAGTACTTGAACCAACTTGACAGGAGTATCCGTTTTCTCCCGCCTGAAAGTTTAATAGGTAAATATAAGATTGAAAGAAATAGTCATAGCAATAAGGGAATGCAATTAAGTTAAGTCCTGATACAATACTTAAAAGTTCAAATTAGATAACTTTCAATGTAACATAAATAATATAGTTACTTGTAATTTATATCAGCTCGAGAGATCATTCCAGAAACTGAGCAAAACGTTTCATTAAATTTGCAAAACAGTAGGCCTACATTTCTAAATATTATATTTTATTATATGGATATACATGTATATGGATATATGGATGGATAACTATAGGAAAGTAGGCCTAACTATGATTTCTTTATCCGTATACTTTCACATATGACAACCGCACATGCTAATTTCCTTTCTTAGTTGTTGCTTTTTGAATTTTGAATTATTTTCTACCACTCCATGACTAATCGTGTCTTTGCCTTTTGTATTCAATAACAATTTCTATTTGCCCAAATATGTGTAGGCCTATTATATAACAATATCAATATATACAAAATGGATGAACAAACTTAAATAATATTGAAGCGATCATGAGCTAGTGCTACTATGACATTTTTCATCGAGTCGTGCTTCATAAATATACTATTGATTGACTGATTGATTGAAATATTCTTCATACCAGTGGAGCAGGCAGATTGTTCGCATCCACTGCGATATTGAGAGTCTGTCCGGACAACATCAAGATTTCTTTCCTGTCTGGAGTGATACTCGGGCAAGTCTGCAATAAAGTTAATATTTTATTATCACGGTTTATGTGCAACAGGAGTTCTGCAATGCGTCTGTTACTATGTGCTGTCCAGCAAAGTTACTGTCTGATATTCGCTCATTAGATTACACAACCGGTTTTGACGCTTGTAGACGTTATGCAAGGACTCACAACTCTCAATTATTGTATTAGAGATTATTTACATGTACAATCAATCAATCAATCAATCAATGAGGATTTAACGTCCGATTCCTCACCCGAAGGCGATGTCAGGGACGTCCCAAGCGGG